>MVGT01002051.1:2209981-2235280 GCA_002174775.1 Macleaya cordata | reverse complement strand
AGTCCATTCTAAAACTTCTAACACCACAAAAAATTAATTGGAAGTTGATTAAAAATCAACGGTAAGAACTTCGACGCATTTTTTCATAAGGTTACAAAATTTAAAATAAACTGATATTTTTTTTATGATGATCTAAATTGTGAGAAAAATATAACTAACAGAAATCAGTCTTTAAATAGTATTTATGTGGGTCCTATAATATTTATGTTTGGACTAAACATAATGTTTTATGTCCTAATAACATTTTTCCAGGAATTTAGACCAGGACGAGAAAATGAAACCGAACCTTTATTTTCTCACATGAAACCGAGAAAAAATCTACAGAGGAATGCGTGGCTGTTGGATTGGTTACCGTGTACAAATGCGGACTACCTTTTGTACTGAACATTTAAAAGCAACGCTCGACCCCACATAAGGAAAAACGTGGTACATGTCATTTTGGTAGTGCGAATTGTGAAACACGTCACACAACATTTTTTCAAATTCTTTTGTCTACACTTAATTCACATATTACTGTACTTGTAAATCAGCAAATTGATTCTAACGAAAATTGAATTCCAATGTAAATTGTCGATAATAATAAACACTATTAAGTGTACAAATTAGTACATATAAACTTATTATTATTATTATTTTTTTTTCATATTCTTTGGGAGACCAAAAATTATAGAAGGAACATTTTGTAAAATAATACTTTTGTTGAGAAAATATATTGAGGGAGAGAAGGGATATTTTTATCTTTTTTTCTTCCAACCCTCGATATATTTTAAAAGCACATACACTTCTCTGAGAAAAATGTGAAATGCAACAAGAACCCTAGATTTGCACCTCGGGGTTCTATAGCATTACTCAAGAAAGATTGTTCGTGTTGGATTTTTGTATCTCGTAATGTTTTTAATTAAAAATATTAAAAATTAAAAAAATAGCATGTGGGTGTCTAGTCATGGTTTCCAATAAATAACTCTAAGATAACCCCAAGTGTAAGTGAAGATGGGGATATCACCACTCTTTCATGTAGACCTGGCAACGGGCTAGGGGTTAGAGTTATTAGGGTTAGGGTTGGCGGGTTTTCGAGCTAGGAAGCCTCAACCCTAATCTTAGCCCATTTATTAAACGGGTCAATTTCTCCAACCCTAGTCTGAATCTTGGTAATCCTAACTCTAACTCTAATAACCTAAATTATATTGATCTTTTCTATTGTTTAATTTTTATTAATTTTTTTTTATTTAAGATGGAGTAGAAATAGGTTTTAATTAAGAGAGAATAAATAGAATTAAAATTGAGCTTTAATGAATACTTAAATAAAGTTTTATATAAAGAGAGAATGAGTGGAATCAAAATGATTTTATCAAAATCTTAACTAATGCTTGCTTAGGCGGGTTAGCTCGCGGGTTATACAAATCAACTCTATTTTTTGGCGGGTTGAAAAACTCTAACCCAAGCCCAGCCCTTTTAGTTGGCAGGGTCGAGTTAGGGTCGAATTAGCGGGTTATGGTTGATTTTGTCAGGTCTACTTCTGTGTTTAGTTGATCGTGAGATATTTTTCTCCTAAAAAATTTAGAATTGGAAGTTGGAATATTTGTTTCAAAACAAAAAAGTTAGGGGCATTACTACAGGGACATCAGATTTTGACATCTAAGATTACATCTGCATATTTTATTGATTGGAAACTAATCATAACAGTTGTTGAAAAAATATTATTCCATTTCAGCCCCTCGTACCACTTTTAAAAATGAGATGTAATCTTTTGGTGTCAAATTCTGGTGTTATTCTAGCAAAACTCAAAAGTTAGAATATTAAAACATATTCAAATATCCTCCACTTTGTCAGTTAATTAATTACCTTTTTTGTGCTCTTTACCTTTTAAAAATGGTAAAAAATAAATAAAAAATCTTGTGAAGAAATATAGATAATTAAGGGAGTGGTTCTATTGCCATCGCTATCACTGTTACCATGGTTTGTGGGACTCACATAGAAATTAATCAAAAGTTAATTTTTAGTGAGGAGGTTTTACTTATGAGTTTTGCTAGAATAACACAAAAATTTGACACCAAAATATTACATCTGCTTTTTAAAAGTGGTATGAGGGGCTGAAATGGAATTAATGTCTTTTCAGCAACTATTATGATTGGTTTCCAATCAATAAAATAAGCAGATGTAATCTTTGATGTCAAAATCTGGTGTCCCTGTAGTAATGCCCTCTACTTATTATGTTCATCATTATCATAAAAAATCAGGTAATTCTAACACTTATAACTTTATCATCCAATGATGCAATTTCATAGTAAAAAAGAATGATTCAATTACCGTTAATTATAAAAAACTGGATGACTAGAATTTCAGTTTGTTGAATGAGCTAATTTTTTGTAATGATATTATCCTCACAATGTAGATAATCCTAACAAAAAATTAACACTTGTTTATTTGTATGTGGGCTTCACAAGCTAAGGTAACCCAAAAATCCTAATGTGATGGCATGGGAACCGCTCCCTATAATTAAACACTTTTTTTTTTTTTTTAATAAAAGGTCCTGGTCTGCTTGGACCGACGTGTGCAGAAGGAGACCAGTGAGACTGGCTACAATAATCCAGGGGAAACAATTGAATCATTCAGCGCACACACACCACACAAAATACAAGATTAAATAAAAAGAAAAAGAAGGGAGATTTTTATAGTCAGCCCCCTAGGGTTGGGGTGGATCATCATTCTTAGGTCGGTGACGTCGGATATAATCTCAAGATTTAAGAAGCGACAGAATATTACCCGGGCTGACCGGCCCACCCAAGAGCAGGTCTTTAAAAAAAGTTAAAATAATTAAACAAAAGTTAGTAGATGATAATGGTGAAGTGCTACACTAAAATACATTAAATTGTAACATTGGATGGATTTTAGAACAAAGTTAAACCTCCAACACTAATTTTATAATCTGAGATATTGTTTGTAATCTGAAATATTGTTTGAAATGTAAATTTAAAATTCTTGTAGCATTAGTCTAATAGTAATGATACTTCGGCCTCTTAGCAGCTTGTCTTTCTGCTAGCTCCGACTCCGAGCCATCTTTTCTTTTACTCAAAAAGTAGCTGGATTGACACTGCAGAGTGCACATCCTATTGTGACTGGTTTCTATTGCCACATCGGATGATGATGTTGGAATTTTGGACATTGCATTTGACCATGTGGACAGGCCATGTCAACTACATCTTTATATTATTCAAGACAAAGATCCAAACAAAACTGAGAATTTCTTTCAATGATTAATTTAGTAATCCCTTACTAATCATGTTAAATGGACAAGGTTATGATTGTACTCTTTTGGACATCCACCTATATCGGCTCTTGCACATTACTCCCCCATGTCATTAGCACTCTTATATTGACCGCATGAAATCACTTATGTCATGGTTGATTTTTTGCCATCACAATGTGCGCAACGCGCACAGTTTGTGCACAAAATAGTCCTTGGGTTATGATTGGAGTTTTCATAGCTCTCTCCAAAATTAAAATTTGCCTACATAATCCACAAAACCCCCTAATGTTGACTCTATAGGATTAGGGTTACAAATGTTGATTGTCTACAAATAAGTATCTAGCCACTTTTGATCCTTAACTAGCTCTACTTTTAACCTTAACCTGTTGCCAGGTCTAAAAAAGATAATGCTAAACTTATAACAAAATCTGACATAATTTTCTGCCAAAAGTTAATCCAACAGTGTTGCTATTTTTCACATATTTTTGTGATTCGCATCCATCCTTAAGTAATATACATCCACAGTCGATTGTGCCTTCAGTAAAAAATTCTATAGACCTTTTTGATAAGCTTAGCATCACTCGTCTAAAAAAGAGTCTAATGTGGTTATTATTGAGTTCTTTTTTAATATCCACAACATATGCCACCTATGAAACAATCCCTTTTGCTAGGTCTAAAAAAGAGTCTGATGTGGTTATTATTAGGTTCTTTTTTAGTATCCACAACATATGCCACCTATGAAAACAATCCCTTTTGCAGTGGAACAAGTATGCATGGGCAGTCCACACAATACTTCCACTTGTTTGGGAAATTTTATTTGTGTTTGAAAAATGAGTGGTCCACTGTTCCTTGGTCCCACCATACTCAACTACTACTACTCTAGGTAGTTCTAGGACCACACCCCCCATTCATAAGAAACCAGTAATTGACCAGGTGAGTCCTCACCCTTGAACAGTGAGTTTCTTAGATAGGGAGAGTAAAAGGAGGACCAGTACCCAATCAACACTCTCAATTATTGTACTCCCCATACAAACCGAAAATACCCTCGTCCATTCTCATAATTATTGTACTCCCCATACAAACCGAAAATACCCTCGTCCATTCTCATAATTTACAGAAAGGTCCTCCACCCCTCATTTCCCATTTTACAAGCACCACCACATCTTCTTCTATTTAAACTCTTACCCCCCCTTCTTCATCTTTGCGCGAACACAGAGAGAGAGAGAGAGAGAGAAAGCTTTCAATCAAGTAGCTTCTTCTGAGTTCTTGTTTCCAACAAAGCAATCAATCGATATTTCTTCAGAATTCGGACTTGGGTTTTTGTTTTCGGATTCAACAAAGAAAGGGTTTTGCTCTCCGTTTATGTCTCTGTTTTGAGTGAGATACCTGAGTTTAGAGAGAGAAAGAGGAAGATTTTGGAGGAGAGAGAAAGAGGAAGATTTTGGAGGGGTAAGACCCAGTGTGATCACGTTGTAGACATCACGGCTATATCCGGCGCGATTCGGCCTCAAATTCATGTCCGAGCAGTACGACGTAAGGGTTGTGTAGTTGAAAGCAACCCTTCGCCGCACGGCGGACGTGGTGCTTTGCCTTCCGAAGGAGGCAGTCCTTCCGATCTCCTCTTTCTTGCCGGCGGTGGTTCTTCATCTTCCTTCTCTGCTTTTCTCTAGCTTTTTTTAGGTTAGCTTCTTTATAAATTAAGATTAAAATATCATCAATTTCGATTATATTCTGTATAATTACGTCAAGAGAATCGAGTTTATTAGTCTGAGAGATTGTTGTCGAGATTCAAAACAAAAACCCAAAGATGTTGAGAATCAAGAGAGTCCCTACTGTGGTTTCGAATTACCAGAAAGATACAGAGGAGGAGACCAACCGTCAACAAGTGGGTTGTGGCCGGAACTGCCTTCGCAGCTGCTGTATTCCAGGTATAGTTCTTACCCCTCTCTTTCTCTCTCTTAAATTTTGTGTCTTTGATGGTTGGGTATGAACTCTCGATTTTTTCCTTTGATCAGGGGCGAATCTACCTCTGTATACCTTCAAGAGGATGAAAAACATGATGGATGAGAAGAGAGATTCCCCAGTCCCCTTTCTTGATTCACTCCTTCTTGGAGAGGTAAATATTCTCTGCCCAGAAAGCAAAAAGAAAAAACCTTTTTTTTTTTTTTGGATAAGCAAAATACCCAAGTTGTAATTTTTCTAGGGTTTGATTTTGAACTGAAATGATCGTCTCCATTGATTTATACTTCTTGATTATTGCAGTGGGAGGATCGTATGCAGAGAGGGCTTTTCCGCTACGATGTTACTGCCTGTGAGACCAAGGTTTCAATCTTGTCCTTTTTAATTTATCGGTGAATTAGAACTGGATAAAAACAAGTGATTTCATTACAGTTACAACACAGATTTCTGTTGGATTTGGGATATGTGTTGAACCCAAATTTCTTTGGTAATTTTTGTGTAGGTGATTCCGGGTGTGTCTGGTTTCATAGCCCAACTGAACGAGGGTCGTCATCTTAAGAAGCGCCCTACTGAATTTCGAGTTGATAAGGTCCTCCAACCTTTTGATGGAAGCAAATTCAATTTCACCAAAGTAGGCCAAGAAGAGGTACTTTTCCAGTTTGAAGAGACTGATGGTGATGAAGCTCAGTTCTTCCCAAGTGCTCCAATTGATACGGATAACTCACCTAGCGTCATTGCTATTAACGTATGTAGTCTTTACTGGTTCATAATTCAATTGGATTCATGTATGGTTTACAATTCTCCATGTATTGCATAGGATTTTAGAGTTTGATCACCTAATTTTCTACCTAACTGGTTACAAACTAATTAATATTCATGATAAGTACAGCAAGTAGATGCAAAAACTTCCCTCCTTATCCTGCTGTGTTTTGAGAGAACCTTGTTTGCTTGCTTGTGTTTCAGGTGAGCCCCATCGAGTATGGTCATGTGCTTTTAATCCCAAGGATTCTTGAGTGCTTGCCACAGAGTATTGATCGCAAGAGCTTCTTGCTTGCACTCCACATGGCTGCAGAAGCAGGGAATCCCTACTTCCGATTGGGTTACAACAGCTTGGGTGCATTTGCAACTATTAATCACCTTCATTTCCAGGTTGCTATTTCTTTCTAAACCGAATATCTTCTAAATTTGATCGTTGATATTCAAAACATCTGGTTAAACTAGTTACAATTGCATGATCTTTTACAAGTAATTCAATAGTATATTTACGAGGGTAATGGTTCCATGGCTGCAGGCTTATTACTTGGCTGTGCCCTTTCCCATTGAGAAGGCTCCCACCCGTAAAATAACCACTCTTGGCAGTGGAGTGAAGATCTCTGAGCTATTGAATTATCCAGTTAGAGGTCTCATCTTTGAGGGTGGGGATGATATAGAAGATTTATCCAACGCTGTCTCCGACTCGTGCATTTGCCTTCAAGACAACAACATACCATACAATGTCCTCATCTCTGACTCCGGGAAAAGGGTTTTCATCTTCCCGCAGGTAATATATTCTCCTTCCCGTTGAATTGCAATGCTTTATAAGAAGCTAGAGTATTGATATGTTTGATTTCTTGTTGGGACTAGATGGTATTTTTCCTTCCCAAACTCTTCTTATATTGATCAGATTCTTTATCAACTCCCATGATTTGTGATTCTCATTAAATTTTCTTGATCAAACAGTGTTACGCGGAGAAACAGGCTCTTGGGGAAGTGAACCCAGAGCTTCTAGACACTCAAGTTAACCCAGCAGTATGGGAGATAAGTGGCCACATTGTGTTAAAGAGGAAGAAAGACTACGAAGAAGCATCTGAGGAAAATGCCTGGAGGCTCCTCGCGGAGGTCTCCCTCTCTGAAGAGCGTTTCGAAGAAGTGAAAGCTCTTGTATTTGAAACCATTGCATGTCGAGAAGATAAAAATGAAACTGTCACTCACAGCTTGGATGCAGAATCTGAAGAATTGGATGTCATAAACATAGGAACCGACCGGACCATGGTTCCCGGGAAGCAAGAGTGCCTAGTTCTGCAGTAGTGGTCAAAGGTGTCTCTCAGTGGAGTTCAGTAGTATTTCGATGCATTGGTATTATTGTCTCAAGTGTGATTGTTCTGTAAATAAGGCAAACTCATCCGTGCTTATTGCCATTGTTGTTGCTGTTGTTGCTTGCTTGTCTGTGTCCTGCATTTGGTATTCTGTTGCATATTGGTGTAGTTGGTCCTATGAGTTTATGTGAAAGAAAGACTATGTACTGTGTTTGCTTTGATATGCCATCAAATTTCTATGTATATTTCTAAGTTCCATACGTTGGTGTTTCATTCATAATTACTTATTAAGATTAATGTTTCAATTAGGTCGCACACAAAGAAAACTGAGCAGCTAATTTAAGAAAAAATCCCTCCTATTATTAACCATTCAATCTTCTCTTTTTCCCCTCTCCTAATAGAATTTGTATTAATGTAAGAAAGTAAAAAACGAAAATAATTTATACAGATACAGATCATACAGTCCAGGTTGAAATGAATGTCTTTTATAGATGGAATACTTGCAAAGTTGGTGCAAGTACAAGTTTGCAACAGAATGCCTATGATCTAAGCTAGTAAACGAACCTCGAATCCATGAGTTCTTTTTTTTTTTTCTTCTTTTTCTTGAATCAACAAAAAATGTTGAAGTTAAACAAAATCTCGAATTTTATTGATTGATAGTTGAATAATTCCCATTTTCATTTTTGGAGCTCCTTATACAGATAACTCTTACCGTCGAACATGACAACTTAACCTACCTAGAAACTAAAAACTTGTTCCTTAAGTTATTTACTACCTAGTAGCAACTTCCCAGAACTCAAATGGATACTTCCAGACCTTGCTAAATGTTATCCTAAACTATAATATGGATCTACAACAAACAAATCCTAATTATAAGTCAGTTGTACACATAATAAATCAATAATAAAAATAAAATCTATTGGACACATCAATCTCGCATTAAGGACATTTTGATGTCCTACATTTGGAGGCATCACTAATGAAAAGTGAGGCACTTGCTACCTTCCTGACACTAGATTCACTAGATGAGCTTGGTTATCATAGAAGGAGCCGACGTCCCAATCCTCGGTTGTTGATGAAAGCGTCATTAGTGCAACCACAATGGACCTCATACTTGGTCTTAGCTGGGGATTCTCTTGTGTACAAGCTTTGGCAAGTTGTGCCATCTGCAATCAGAACATCCAACATAGCCTATTAGAGTTATAATTACCAAGTAAACCCTTTAACCATCTCTGTTCTGATCTGTTTTCACCTTAAGAACCGAGTCAAGTGGATAATTGTCCCCAAGCTTAGGATCAACTAACATGCGAAGATCATCTCTTGGGTCTGGTCGATTAAGAACATCTTCAAACTGTATAGCATCAACATAGAAGTTTCAAGTCTAGTAATTATTTTGATCATTATTGAAGTAAAACAGGGGAAAGAGAAATAACCAGAGCAATAAGTCCTCTTGATTCAGCAATATTTTCAGTTGTCTTGACCACAGCTTCCATGGCAGAAATAAGTTCGTAAATAACAACTCCGAAAGCATAGACATCTATCTTGGGAGAAATAGTACCATACTGAGCATACCTACAAGCAAGCAGAGAAAACAGTTAATTTTCAATGGGAGCTAAACCAAGAACCCACTTCTTCATTCATCATCATCATCAGAATTCTTCTTTATAGTCCTTCAATCCTGTAGATGTTCACGTCTTATTCTTTTTATTGTCGATGTATAGATCTTTCTATTTCTGTAACTTAGATGGCTTCTACTTCATAGAGTGATTGGTATTGTTGGGAATTGGTATGATCGTTATATATTAGACGTATTAGAAACAGAGGATAAAAAAAGTGTATTGATAGTTAATGAATGCAAAAACGAACAGAATTCATCTTACTCGGGAGGCATGTATCCAAATGTACCAACAAGACGTGTTGGTAACGATGAATTTCCAACTTCAGTCAGTTTAGTTAATCCAAAATCAGCAACCTATAATATAAATATTTATCTAAGTTAGATATATGGATTCTCACAAAGTCTGCAATTCTAGAAAATGGATAGTTTCGCAACCTTTGCATGGAAGTTCTTGTCTATCAAAATGTTTGCTGATTTAATATCGCGATGGATATACAACGGAACAGTATGTTCATGGATATATTCAAGACCTCTTGCTGAATCAAGTGCAATTTGCACCCTCATGGGCCATGGCAGTGGCTCCCCCCCTAAAAGCAGATTAGTCAAAGAGAGATTAGCTTATGCTGGAAATGATATTTCACGTTGGTAGTTATCTGCAGCTGTTCGCACCTGAACCACGCAAATGTTGGCTTAAGTTGCCATTCTCAATGAACTCATATACAAGGAACAAAGAACCCTCAACACAATATCCGATCAAGCGCACCTGTATCGAATGAACCATTATTTACTAATTGAAAAGAGAATCCGAAGATAAAAAATATATGTAATGATTTGTTGGATCAGTGATATATCTAGGTTGGGTGGACTCAGCATTCTAGTCGATTTCAAAGATTAATATCATCCTATAACTGCTATGACTCAATGATATGATGATCCTTTGCAGTCTAAAATATCATAATCAACATGTTAAGGAAGCTCGGCCGAATAAAAACATCGTAAAATGAACAAAAGAGAGTCCTAGATAAATATTGTAGTGATATTGATGAACTACATAAAATTTGGTTGATTTTTTGTAACTGTTTGTGCTTCCCTCGTAAATCTGATTTTTTGTGCAGCCTTTGCGCCTATATCTTACGTTCTACCGAAAAGAAAAATTGATGAAGCAGAAACAGCTATATACAAAGTTTTGATTGGAATTTGGCAATCGCAGAACACTAGACTGTTGTCAAGGAGGAAAGTTTAATACCAGGTTCAAGTGATGAACATGTGTTAGAACCTTCAACTCAGCAAGAAATTCTTTTGATGCTTCCATGTCCATCTTCTTGATTGCAGCTTTCTGAGTAAAAATTAGTAGGAAAAATAGACAATTCAGATATTCAACTTCAACAAAATCAATAACATCCAATAACAAGCAGATTTTTCTTCTTCTTTAGTATATATGTTTATGTTTATTGATAAACAGTCAGGAATACCAACCTCTCCTCTTAGCTCTGCATAGTAAACAATTCCAAACCCTCCTTGACCTATTTTATTAGCAATGCTGAAATCATTGGTAGCCTTGGCAAGCTCCTCATATGAGAATTCTACTGATTTGTCCAGAGAGATACCGGTAAGCCCAGGGGAAGCACCACCGACAAGCGCAACTGATTCCATACTTTTAGACTTTTTAGTCAAGGGACTTCCAGTACCTAAGGATTTTGTAACCAATAGTTTTTACGATCGGTCGTTAATCATTCAAAAGGGAAATTTACAGTTGGAAAATTTAACCCAGAAGATGAATTACCAAATCCAGGTTGAGTAGCAGAATTTACGCCTGCTGCCGGGAGCAACGATGCCTTCTTCATCTTCTTCCTTCTAGAAACCCCAACATATATACAAATTCCCATTAACAACAATGCAACAGACACTCCTGCAACTGATATTCCTGCAATTGCCCCACCAGAGATTCCTGCTTGAAATGATAACAACAGATGACACTGTAAGGCTCTACCTTGAAATCTCTCAATCAGCATAATCCCACAAAAATAACTGAATATATATGTTTAACATTTGAGATTAAACAGAGTTACTAAAGCTTGTAAAACAGATGGAATTTGGAAATAGTGTAAGTTACCTTGACTCCAGGGGTGGAAAATTTCCTGTTTCATCTGCAAGGACCCAACCAACAACATTTGCAAGTTATTATTATTATTTTTTTTTGTCAAGTTACTACTTGGATTGCAGAGCAAAATTTTAAATTTTGGCAAAAAAGAATGTTCACAAAACTACTATAACCAACCTCTTGCAGGTACAAAAACTAGTCCACTCCCCTGGCTGAAATCCACTCCTGGGTTGTACATCTGCAGTAATTGTTCTGATACACCGGATTCGGCTGCAACGAAAGTCAAATTATCATCAGGGCGAAGTGGGTAAGTTGTAAATAATCCGTAAGCAGTCGATATACTTCGATCACCACATGAACAATTCACTGTTACGTTGATCGGTACAAAATCTGGTATCCGGAATTGATCGTAGATGTTTACATTTCGGATCCAATCCCCGGTTGTGAGGTTAGCGAAAGGTCTTGCAGCAATCTTCTCATATGTGTCCCCAAACTGAGTAGTGTAAGTGAATGTGTGGCCTAAAAAATCACCATTTATGCAATCACATGAGAATGGAATGTTTATTCTGGTTCCAGATAGAATGTTGTCTGGATTTTTTATATCCTTATTATATGGGAGGATTTCTTTGATCTCTTTGCTGAAAATATTACTGATATTGGTGAGGTCTGATCCTTGCAACACAAAGTAAGAAGCCATGGCAAGGTTACATCCTTTACTGCACTCAGCTTCACCTCTTCTGATGCATAAGAGGAGAAGAACTATGAAAACCAATTCTAGTTTTATTCTTCTACTTGAACACAGAAACATCTTTGCAGGAATTGAAACAAGAGGATTCAAGTTTTTTGATGTAAAAAGATGTAATTTTGAGGACCTTGANGAAAGAGAAATAACCAGAGCAATAAGTCCTCTTGATTCAGCAATATTTTCAGTTGTCTTGACCACAGCTTCCATGGCAGAAATAAGTTCGTAAATAACAACACCGAAAGCATAGACATCTATCTTGGGAGAAATAGTACCATACTGAGCATACCTACAAGCAAGCAGAGAAAACAGTTAATTTTCAATGGGAGCTAAACCAAGAACCCACTTCTTCATTCATCATCATCATCAGAATTCTTCTTTATAGTCCTTCAATCCTGTAGATGTTCACGTCTTATTCTTTTTATTGTCGATGTATAGATCTTTCTATTTCTGTAACTTAGATGGCTTCTACTTCATAGAGTGATTGGTATTGTTGGGAATTGGTATGATCGTTATATATTAGACGTATTAGAAACAGAGGATAAAAAAAGTGTATTGATAGTTAATGAATGCAAAAACGAACAGAATTCATCTTACTCGGGAGGCATGTATCCAAATGTACCAACAAGACGTGTTGGTAACGATGAATTTCCAACTTCAGTCAGTTTAGTTAATCCAAAATCAGCAACCTATAATATAAATATTTATCTAAGTTAGATATATGGATTCTCACAAAGTCTGCAATTCTAGAAAATGGATAGTTTCGCAACCTTTGCATGGAAGTTCTTGTCTATCAAAATGTTTGCTGATTTAATATCGCGATGGATATACAACGGAACAGTATGTTCATGGATATATTCAAGACCTCTTGCTGAATCAAGTGCAATTTGCACCCTCATGGGCCATGGCAGTGGCTCCCCCCCTAAAAGCAGATTAGTCAAAGAGAGATTAGCTTATGCTGGAAATGATATTTCACGTTGGTAGTTATCTGCAGCTGTTCGCACCTGAACCACGCAAATGTTGGCTTAAGTTGCCATTCTCAATGAACTCATATACAAGGAACAAAGAACCCTCAACACAATATCCGATCAAGCGCACCTGTATCGAATGAACCATTATTTACTAATTGAAAAGAGAATCCGAAGATAAAAAATATATGTAATGATTTGTTGGATCAGTGATATATCTAGGTTGGGTGGACTCAGCATTCTAGTCGATTTCAAAGATTAATATCATCCTATAACTGCTATGACTCAATGATATGATGATCCTTTGCAGTCTAAAATATCATAATCAACATGTTAAGGAAGCTCGGCCGAATAAAAACATCGTAAAATGAACAAAAGAGAGTCCTAGATAAATATTGTAGTGATATTGATGAACTACATAAAATTTGGTTGATTTTTTGTAACTGTTTGTGCTTCCCTCGTAAATCTGATTTTTTGTGCAGCCTTTGCGCCTATATCTTACGTTCTACCGAAAAGAAAAATTGATGAAGCAGAAACAGCTATATACAAAGTTTTGATTGGAATTTGGCAATCGCAGAACACTAGACTGTTGTCAAGGAGGAAAGTTTAATACCAGGTTCAAGTGATGAACATGTGTTAGAACCTTCAACTCAGCAAGAAATTCTTTTGATGCTTCCATGTCCATCTTCTTGATTGCAGCTTTCTGAGTAAAAATTAGTAGGAAAAATAGACAATTCAGATATTCAACTTCAACAAAATCAATAACATCCAATAACAAGCAGATTTTTCTTCTTCTTTAGTATATATGTTTATGTTTATTGATAAACAGTCAGGAATACCAACCTCTCCTCTTAGCTCTGCATAGTAAACAATTCCAAACCCTCCTTGACCTATTTTATTAGCAATGCTGAAATCATTGGTAGCCTTGGCAAGCTCCTCATATGAGAATTCTACTGATTTGTCCAGAGAGATACCGGTAAGCCCAGGGGAAGCACCACCGACAAGCGCAACTGATTCCATACTTTTAGACTTTTTAGTCAAGGGACTTCCAGTACCTAAGGATTTTGTAACCAATAGTTTTTACGATCGGTCGTTAATCATTCAAAAGGGAAATTTACAGTTGGAAAATTTAACCCAGAAGATGAATTACCAAATCCAGGTTGAGTAGCAGAATCTACGCCTATTGCCGGGAGCAACGATGCCTTCTTCTTCTTTCTTCTAGAGACCCCAACATATATACAAATTCCCATTAACAACAATGCAACAGACACTCCTGCAACTGATATTCCTGCAATTGCCCCACCAGAGATTCCTGCTTGAAATCATAACAACAGATGACACTGTAAGGCTCTACCTTTCTCACAATCAGCATAATCCCATATGAACAGAAGGCCAACCTCTTTTGCTGCAAAATTAAATAAAAAATAACTGAATATACATGTTTAACATTTGAGATTAAACAAAGTACTAAAGCTTGTAAAACAGATGGAAAAGGAACAAGTTACCTCGACTCCAGGGGTGGAAAATTCCCTGTTTCATCTGCAAGGTCCCAACCAACAACATTTGCAAGTTAAATTTTTTTGTTTTTGTTTTTGTCAAGGTAAGTTACTACTTGGATTGCAGAGCAAAATTTTAAATTTTGGCAAAAAGAAAGTTCACAAAACTACTATAACCAACCTCTTGCAGGTACAAAAACTAGTCCACTCCCTTGGCTGAAATCCACTCCTGGGTTGTACAGCTGCAGTAATTGTTCCGATACACCTGATTCGGCCGCAACGAAAGACAAATTATCATCAGGACGAAGTGGGTAAGTTGTAAATAACCCGTAAGCGGTCGATATACTTCGATCACCACATGAACAATTCACTGTTACGTTGATCGGTACAAAATCTGGTATCCGGAATTGATCGTAGATGTTTACACTTCGGATCCAATCCCAGGTCGTGAGGTTCGCGAAAGGTCTTGCAGCAATATTCTTATATGTGTCATCAAACTGAGTAATGTAAGTGAATGTGTGGCCTAAAAAATCACCATTTATGCAATCACATGAGAATGGAATGTTTAATCTGGTTCCAGATAGAATGTTGTCTGGATTTTTTATATCCTTATTGTATGGGAGGATGTCTTTGATCTCTTTGCTGAAAATATTACTGATAGTGGTGAGGTCTGATCCTTGCAACACAAAGTAAGAAGCCATGGCAAGGTGACATCCTTTCCTGCACTCAGCTTGACCTCTTCTGATGCATAAGAGGAGAAGAACTGTGAAGCCAAATTCTAGTTTTATTCTTCTACTTAAACATAGAAACATCTTTGCAGGAATTGAAACAAAAGTATTCAAGTTTTGATGTAAAAAGATGCAATTTTGAGGACTAAAAAGTTTCCAATGGTTTTTGGATCAGTTAAGTTGTGTTCTTTTGTGTGAGAGAAAATTGTTGACTTGATTTTCTTCTGTTTTTTTTTTTTGGGTTCTGTTGTTTTTAAACCATTGTTGTTGTCATCATCTGTCTAAGATTCTATGCTATTCAAACTTTCTTTACTTGGAAATGTTTATTCTTACAAATTTTTTTTTATGATGTTTTTCCTAAAATAACAAGTATCATCAGGGCCGTCCATGCCGCAACGATCTACGGCTGCAATTCACTTGGCTTTAGCAACCCACATGATGTATATGTACAAGTCAATATTTAATCAAATGAACCACCGTGAATCCAAGTATATATGCTTTTGTCTATCAGAAAATGCTTTTCAATAGAAGACATAAAATCATGTTATAAATTTAAATGAGATTATGATAATATAAATTTAATTTCACTACTAATTTAATTGAATTAAACCTACTAATCTTTTGTTTGGATGATAGTTTATATTTTGTTGTTCTTGTTGTTTTTGGTGAGGATTAGAAGAGGAATCGTTTCTCTCTCTCTCTCTCTCTCTCTCTCTCAGCAATAACGTGTTGAATGGGTTTAAAATTAGGCCGGCATTACCTAATTAATCCGCCATCTGGATCACTAATAATAACCATATGAATCGTGCTACCCCATGCAATTGCGTGCGTGAAAAATGAAAACAAATCTGCTATTGGGACTGGCCTTATAATATGTCTAAAAAAATTAGCCCTCTGTAGATTTTCAAAGGTGGGGCCCAGTTCAAGCGATTCCCACAAATCCACATCTGGTGGTGGATGTAAGAGCCGGTATGTCTGGACAGATTATAGGGCCGTCCTAAAAGCATTTTTGAAATAAAAAAATGCCCAAGTTTAGGCAGCACCATCAAAGTCCTAAGCAGAAGAAGCCGTTAAATTATTTGGGTTTCTTAGAGCACCCGACTAGTCCCTAGGGTGTGAGTAGACCTCCCTATCCACACACAACCGGTTAAAATCTTATTGTGGGAGTGGCCATCAGGAGGATCATTGGCAATACCAATCTTAAATCCAATAGCTTTCATTACTTGACTTCTTGATTATGCGTCCACGATTTCAACCCCATGCAGCACGGTGGAGTAGCAGAAATTCATCCCCATAACATTGAATTAGTCTTCTGTAAATATGGCCTGAAACTTGTACACAAGGTAGGAGTCATTTTGAATACAGCGCGGGTGACTGTTTCTACCCCCACAGAGTCCAACATTGGAATTCAGTCCACACAAATCACGGTCAGAGTTTGTGTGGTTCAAAAGGCCGACTGTACAATCAATGGTGGAGGGAGTTGGGGGACATTCTGATTGTGGAGTTAATATATAGATGATCCAAAGACTGATTTTTGACGTTTTCTAACTATGAAAATCATCTTCAATAAAAATCAGTGTGTTCTAAATCATTTAGCCTCGGTAAAAATTAATTAGAAATCAACGGTAAAAGATGTTTAAAAATTTATTAATTTTTAAAGACCAGAAATTTTTGGTAAAAATAATCTTCACGGCGAGAAAACCATCCATACAAAAAAATTAGCCCTTAGATCGTCTTCCTCCCTAACTCTGTCAACCCGTAATGCATTCACCTCAAAATCTAAAGGTTCTCTTCACTTTGCAACTTGGTCGCATGTTTCAATTCACCTCAAAATCACCCACCATACAAGTGAGTGTAAAAAAATTGCACTCTCATAGTGAAAGGACACCCCTTTAAATAAATTTTTTTTTGATAATTGGGATGTTCGAGCTTTTTAGATCACTCAACTAATTCTCACGCAGTCCTTCATTCAACACTACCAAGTAAATTTTTATTGTTGGAGTGGCCTCAAAAGGAGTTAAGTTGAACTCATGACCTCTAAGCTGTGAGATAAGGTAAGAGCAGGTAAGTGCGTAACCATTAGGTCAACCCCCTTGAGGTTACCCCTTAAATTTTTCTTTTTTGGGTGGTCCTAGAGAAACGAGTCGGACCCGGTTATCTTTGCTTTGCTGCTGTGCTGCTGCTGCTTCAGGCGGACGTTAGCCATGGAATCCTCTTCAATCCTCCCACTCTCTAAGCTCTCCTTCTTTCCACCAAAACCCATTAATCCAACCCCCAAAACTTCTCCTTGCCGTCGTTCATGGAAGCAAAGTACCTCTCAATCCACTCGCCTTTGCTGTCACAAGATGTTTGTCCCTGGTGGGTACTCTCTCTCTCTCTCTCTCTCTCTCTCTCTCTCTCTCTCTCTCTCTCTCTCTAGATCTTGGTGATTTTAATTTGGGATTCTGTGGTGTTTCTTTCTTGTAGGATTTGGAGAAGCATCACCGGAAGCCAAGGCAGCTAAAAACCTCCATAGTTTCTTCACATATGTAGCCGTTAAGATCGTTCTTGCCCAGCTTGAGGTGTTCCTCCTTCTTTTATTAATGCCATTGCAAAACATTAATTTCTGATTGAGATGGCAGATAAGAATTCCCTGGCACTTGCAAATTTGATTCCAAAATTCACTTTTTTTTTTCATTGATCTGTTTGTTTTGTATTAATCAGATGATCAATTGTAGTGAATTCTATATCGATCATTTCATTTGTTTACAGTTATTTTGCAGAGCAGAGTTACAACCCAGAGGGGCATGAAGAGTTAATGGAGTTTGTAAGTAGGAACTCATTGAACGATGGGGACGAGTTTTGCGCAAATCTAATGCGAGAGTCTTCAAGGCATAAAGGTCTAGGTATGTTTAGAAACTAAAAAATTCTCTCTAGAGCTCCTGTGTTGTGGTTATGCTTCTTCTTGTTATTCTTGAATCCTTTGGTCTTGGATGTGATTTTTATCAGCTCATGGTAGGGTAGAGTAAGCTGTCTCTTGAATGTACATTTGAGGATGTAGGATGTAAATATCTGAAACTGTAACGAATCTAACGATAAGCTCATTAACATCGAGGGAGACACAGATATATCATCACCACTATAACTAGTCTGCCTTCTTCTTTCAAACAAACAAGCATGTTAACAGACTTAATTTGATAAAGAAATCAAAGTTCTTACCGGGTTTTCAGAGATAAAAACACAATGTTATATATTAATGTCCATTCACTGATAATGATCGACGAAAATAGGTGTTCGTTCAGTGGTTGACTGCGTTTGTGTTTGTTCAGTTTGTGTATTCTAGGGTTTATATCTATTTATACTTGGAGGGGGATGCAATATGCTCTGTTGTTCATGTAAAGATTACTGTGACAATTATTGAACTTCTGCTAGTCTCTGTGGAGGCGAATTTTTTATTCTAGTATTTTCATGGGTGACAGCAGCAGAGACAATGCAGTTTTGAGAATGACATCTATAAACAGGAGCCTGAGACATCACATGCTATTGCTACTGTTTCATAGTAAAGAATTTGGTTTCTAATACTAGATTCGTACGTATCTTGTAATTAAGGAAAGTCTCTGACTTACGATGATTTGTGCTTGTCTTGTGATTGAATCATGGAATACTGGTACTTCCTTCGTGCACACATGGTAGCCCTGCGCATTTTAGAGGTCAGTCACCCAAAAGGAAGAAAAAACCTGGTTCCTAATTTGTTTTGATTTAATCTTTTCTATGACAGTAACTCATATATGATTGACATTTTACAAAATTGTGATCCAGGTTCGATCTGCATATTGCAAAAATGATTTTGAGTGGGACAACTTGAAAAAGCTAGCTGTTAAGGTCAGTCAATTTATTTTTTGTATGTTAGCTTCTTTTTTTTTAGCCGATTTGTAAGTCTGTTATTCTTTTCGTCACCTTTCTAATTTTTCAGGTTGCTTGGTTTCTTGGTTTTGCAGATGGTTGATGAATCTAACACAAGCATCATGAGGAATTATGTGTTGGAGACCAGTCATGTGGACAAGGAAAAGTGATATACTGCTGCCATACCTACCTATATATGTATATGCATACTGTAATATATTTGAAGATATGGAATCCAAATATTCCTGAGCCAAGATGAAATGGCAATCCTCCTCCTAAATATAAATATAAGGAAACAGTGTACTTGCTCAGAGCTGGATCGTCGTTCAATGCAAACTACCTCTTTTAACATCATAATAGAATTGTGCGTTTATAGGGAATCTCTAAATAAGTTGAGTGTTTTCTGTTTGCATATATTTTGTTGAATTAATAGAAACTGGGATGTGCTGAATAGCAAAAGAAAGGCAAGATAATCAACCAAGATGTAATTCTCCAGAGAATGTGTCTTGCATTTCATAAATTTACTGTCATACATATACATCTATGAATGGTATATGTACAAATCATACATATATGTCACCTGTAGAATTCGATCAAACATTTTTGTTTGCCTAATCTCTTTGAAAACCTTCTTTCGTTTCTCACTGATTGTTCTGCGAGATTAGTGCTCATGAACTTTGGAATGCAGCAGAACATCATGAATTGCAATTACCTCAATGTGGCGCTGAAGGTCACATGATGCCTGGATACGCCCTTCACCAAAATATGACCGAGCGTTCTCCTCAATTTTGTCCAGCCTGCATGTTATTTCTCAATATACATCTTTTTCTTACTGTATGGAAACTTTTACATGAGAAAATTGCGGATCTCATTGATTGGATAGACCATAAGAACAAACTAGTGGTGGCACCCAGTGGCCCATTATGCGTAAGGGGCTAGAACCACCATTAGATGTGTTCCATATGGTATCAGACATGAGCAGATGAGCTTAACAATATGATAATTTAAATTCTTTAAAAATATGGAAAAACTATAGCTTGTGTCCCAAGAAGAAAGTCCACAAACCAAACTTTCAGGGGAAAATGTTGTAAATGGTTGGTTGGGGCCTAGCAGGTCAAAATCCTAGCTCTCTCTAATTTCCATAACGATCAGACATATTAAGAACCGAAAAGGATGAAATTTATGGACAGAAAATTTACCTATAGATATAATTTACCATGATACCACCACTTTGACAAATGCCCTTTACTGATCGATCTGCCATCCAATTTAGTCTCTCAATCATCTAGCCCATGTTTAAAAAAGCTTCATTAGAAAATGGATTTTACAAAACAGAGCAAATTAAAGGATATCTACCTATATTAAGTTAATGGTTAAGCAAGCATAACATTTAAGACTCGCTATTTGGTTAAGTAACTCAATGATTTTGAGGTTGCAGAGTGACTTATGATTATACAAAGAACATATCCGACAGAGGAAACTAATGAGCTATACACAAACAATGAATTCCTAACGACAATAAAATTATGAAAGCTAAATAAGATATTGGAGAAGAGCATGAAAAGAGCATAACTTATAAACAATAGAAGATTACTCAAAAGTTAAGAAGTGTAGGTACATACTGCTCCATTCTGCAAGTGAAAATTTGCAACTGTATCTAGAGCCTTCCCTCTCTTTTTCTCTTGAAGAAGGTACCTGCAGGCCTCAATTTAACCACACATAACTATTACTACTTATAAATACATTGATCCTAAGGCAACACCAGCGTATAAATTTTCCATTTTGTTAATTTCTTTTTCTTTTTAATCAATAAGAGATAATTTGTAAACAAGGGCAAAAGCTCAAGAATATAAACAATGCAAGAGTAAAGAAGCCAACACACTGTAGAGATTGGTTAACAGTGATCTCCCTTGATCAAGAGATCCTTATGGAAGAGTCAAGAGTGTGTAATACCTGGCACACAACCGCAAAAGAGGGGCTTGTAATACTGACAACAATCTAGGAGAACTGGTCCACTCATTGTTCTTTGATGTCAGCAGCTTCAACAAAACTTCCATGCCATTTTCCCGAGAAGTAAATTCTCTGCACTTGAAATGTTAAAGTGATTAAGTGAACATAAGACTAGAGTTGCTATATAACTCCGTAAAATTATCATATTAGAAGATTACTTATATCCTACATCTTAAAGAAGTTTTCCTCCTGAAGTTTTATACAAACTAGTTTATGTTAGCATGTTTTGCAAATTTGTCATACTTAATGTCATTAGAGGCGTCTATAACAAAAAAGGTTCCCACCAGTAGATAGTTGTGATCTGATGCAGGTTGGGCATGAAAGATATAAAGACACCAACTTGAGGAAGGTATGTCCTTATTTGTCATGCCCTGTCTGGGTCTCTTCAATTGCTATATTATATTAAGGTAAATAAGTAATTATTATTTATTTTATTAGTATTTGATCTGATGAAGCTAACACCTTTCAGTGTTATGTACGAGTGCATAATTCATTACTCAAGAAGCAGCAAACTTGTTTGCATTTTAAGCTGCTTTCTTCAAACCATCAAGCACCCGAAAGCTGATGATATTAGTTGGTCTATGAGGATTGACAAAGATCACCTAGTAGTGTTATGTAGAAATATAGCTTTTCTTCCTCATAATCCCTAATGCGAACAAACCACAGTTTTTGTGCACATAAGCATGGAGAACCACTTGGAAGTATTGACTAATGTGAGAACAAATAAAAAGTTTCCACATAATTTATACAAGTGTTGCATAGTCATTTAAGTTAGCTTACACAGATGAGTTTAAAATTGCCCTCTCTTCTTCTGGTTGAAGTATGTCTTCCCTGAAAGTAGAACCTGATGTTCCCTTTGATGAATGGGGTTCCTCTTCAGATTCTGCTTCAGCAAGCTTCAATTGAGATGCCAACTTTGCTAGGAGCCATTGCATATAACCTGGGATAGGGCTGAGTGTTGCAAACGTCTTTATGGAGAAAACAAATAAACATTAGAAAGCAAAACCAAGTGCAAGCCTCATTGAGATGAGATGAATGATGAATGGACTCTAGAGAATACTCCCGTGCCTCAGTATAGACATAAAGTTGCCAAGTTTAGAAGAAAATAATCTTCATGATTGATTCAAAGGAGCAAATATACATCCGAATCCATCACTTTGTCTGTTCAGATAAGCAAAAGGTATGGTGATTATCTTATTAGAAAGAAATGAACAATGCAACCACTAACGTGAGGTTGTTTCAGTATGGCAACCATCTTGTTCCTAGGAGCTGATAGATGAGTAGGCCATCCACCAACTAGTACTAAAAAAACTGATATTGCTCAGAACAACAGATGATTAACTTATCACTATCAGTTGGGTCCTTCAACAAAATTAACAGTGGTGGATGATTAACTACTAAGACTAAAACACGTATAAATCATATTTATGTTCTATCTCACAATGCTGAGGATATGGATTCAAAATTCTATTTCATAAAGCTGTCTAACAGGTATGTGATCATTCCTCTATTATCTTGTATGGAATGAGGGACAGGGATACTTACAGTAATATGTGGCATGTCTCTTTTCACGAGCTCAATCACACGCTTAATAAGAAATTTTCCTAGGTTGATTCCCGCTAAGCCTGGCTGTTAGTTTTTAGAATTAAGAAGATTAGATACATGGAAACTGGTACTTAACATTGGAACTAGTCATTTGTTTGTCAGACTGTTCACGACTAGGATAAGAGAACACTCTTAGGATAATCTCACTACCACTTTGCCATGGTTTCTTTCCTTTTCTTTTTCTTATTTTTTTTCTTATTATTATTTTTTTCAAAAAAGGTTTTATAAGCACCAGTTTTCACTGTTATTAATCGCACCTGGGTCGACGATATGGAGTAAAACAATGCGCATGTTGCCTGACTTTCAGGAGTGGGAGGATTATCCCACAGAACTTCCTGATTGGAATATAAATAAAGAATCATGAATATTGCAAAAGTTACAGAAAAGAATAAAATAGGTTTGGATAAAAATGACCTGTATTGTCCATTTAAAAAAGAAAAAGAAAAAGAAATGACCTGTATTGTCTGAGCTACATTCTTCAGAAGTGCAACTTCAATAAAAATTAACGGTTCACCTGTAAAATTTGGTGCTAAAATCAATTAGCAATGTTAAGACTTGGAAATATAAAGAATCTTGGTTGGGATGATAGTCCAAGCCTACAATTGAAGTTCAGAGATCAGACAGTTAACAATGTGTTGTGAAGTTTCTACCTACAGATTCTTATATATATATCAACAAGAAACTCTCCAGGATATCATGACACCAGGACACTAAAGGCATATGAGAACCAAATTACAAATGTTCAAAGGCAGATAGCAATTGCTAACCAGGTATTGCTGGATGTAGGTATCCAAAACAACGACGACCCACTCCCAGCCTCCTCTTCAGATCTATAAGATTGCTTATTGGATGCACAGCCTAAATATAAAAATAATAAAAGCACATATATTACTCCATTGATTCAGAATTATAACAAGATAACTAAAAAAACTGACCTCATATGCTACAATTTTTTCCAGCAAAGACGCAGGATCATCCCATGTAATTTGATGAAGCTCCAAAGCAGCTGGACTAAGCCATGTAACAAGCTTTTCCATTAGGTAGGAGTCAAGTGCTCGTAAAGATGCAATATTTTCCTCCCTGAATATTTCCAAAAGAAATGCATCAAATTCGTTCATGATTGATCCTCCCTTCCATTCTGATGAGTGGAAAATTCAGCATTGATCTTTTTCTCCTCGAAGTGAACAAAGGTATTCCCTTGATCATGGATTCATGATACCTTTTGTATATTTTTTATTTTTGAAATATAATAAACGATCAAACTGACCGAAAAAAATGCATACAAATTGGGAAAGGATCATACTGAAGCATAGAGAGGAGATCAGCCCGTAGAATTGACAAGAACTTCAATCCTCCAGGGTGGGTGTTGAGCCGTTCAAAAAGGATGTCATATTTCGGCTGGAGAGCATGCCGTAGATTTCGTTCAGTCCTATAAAATGCGGATAGCAAGGCTTGCTCATCATGTTCGGGAGATTGAGCCCTTTCACCTTCAACCACAACATTTTAACTTAACTGAAATCCGAATTCAAAAAAGAATAGAAGACAAGAGTATAAAACCTAGTTCAAAACATCAAAACCAACTCACTGCTGGGAATTTCTAGATTGATATATTGCTGTATCAGTTCACGGACTTGTGTCCTACTAACATCATACTCTCTGGAGAGTACAAGTAGAAGTTTACGGCGATTTTCATGAGAGAGACCAAAAAACCCCTGCATTACAAATGCCCATTATCAGAATACTAATAATTGCCAAGAGTTTACAGTTCTCAAATACAGATTTTCTGTCACTAGTAAAATACCTTGGAGAAATCATTAAGGACCTCGTCTATGATATCCGTTTTAGACATTGATATAGCCGAATGTATTGTCTCCTCCACGACCTTCAATTCTCTGAGTAAAAAAATAAAATAAGGGTGCATTCTTCGTAATTATATAATCAAAATGGGTCAAACAAGGTACAAAATTTAGTATTATTTAGAAAAGAAGACCTCTCTGGGTTGCTTGAGGAATCCAATTTCTCTATGGATGAGGTAGCATTTTCATCAAATTGGTTGCTTTCTGAAGCAGATTGTGCCAGGTTAACTTCATTTTGCTGAATAGCCCATACAGGAAAATTAATTTCTCAATGGAAGAACCCATAAAATACAAATTCCACAAAGTTAATTTGATGAATGAGTACAGCTTGAATTTATCCCAGAAAAAAAAACCCTTAAATTTTCTCTTCCAAGCTACAAACTAGTAATCAGAACATATCTCGCCATCCATAAATTCTTCCTAAGAAAGATGGATTTAAATTCATGCTATTTGAAACAAACTAGGGAGCACTGCAAAAAAACTATAGTTGTGTAGAGAGAGAGAGAGAGAGAGAGAGAGAGAGAGAGAGAGAGAGAGAGAGAGAGATGAAATTGAGATGACTTACTAGAGGAGAGATTGGGAGCTTGTTTGGGTCTGTGGGTCTCATTCTGGTTCGCAACAAAATTGCCAAAGCTTTTCTGTTCATGATCTCTCTTTAACTTCTCTCCGTCTCTTCGCTGAAAAAGAAAGAAAGAAAGACGGCTTACCAACCTAAAAGGAATAAATTAAGTGGTAGGCCACTTCTTTTCTCCCTCCTTCCCTCCCTCCGCCCTCTCTGTCTCTCTCTCTCTGTCTCTCTCTCTCTCTCTGATTCAAACTTGTGCAGGTTTTTCAGTCGTTGGTGTCATTTTTTGCTGATAGAAGACGGTGATGGAATAAATAGTCTCACTATTTAGATGTATACAGAGACCCCCACAACTTCTAATTAGAGCAAGGACAGTCGTACACCTTAAACCCACTAAAATTTGGTTTGAGTTTGAGGTTTAGGGGTAGGGCACGGCCAGTGGGGCGC
>MVGT01002051.1:2198433-2208958 GCA_002174775.1 Macleaya cordata | reverse complement strand
TTTTTTTTAAAGTTTATAATAATAATATAGACAATGTTAAAAGGCCGGATTTTGCAATTTATGCTATGTTTATACTATGTTTATACTATGTTTATTTGTTAAGTTTCAGATTATAAATGGCTTCTACTGGGGCTTCAAATAATTCTGAAGTGAAAAAGAAGAATGATATAGCATGGGAGTGGGGAGAATGTAGAGATCCCAGTACTCCTCTATTAGTGTGGTGTAAATTTTGTGACAAGAAGATGTGGGGAGGCATTACCCGACTTAAAGACCATTTAACTCATAGAAAAGGAAATGTTTTATCATGTCCTAAGGTGCCCAATGAGGTAAGGAAAAAATGTGAAGAGTTAGTGTTGGAAAAAAAACGAAAAAAGACCCAAAAGCAAAGAATTGACTACCTGTTTGAGAAGGATGCTGCTTTATTGAGTGGAGAAATGGGAGATGATGATGAAGAGGAAGAAGACGTTCCTAGTGTTGGAGGAACTGGTGATGGAACTAGTGGTGGAACTAGTGGTGATGGAACTGGTGGTGGAACTAGTGGTGGAACTAGTGTTGGCAGTGCATCAAGTAAAAAGAAGTTTAAGCGGCCTAACAATGTTAGAGGCCCAATTGATACCTTATTGAAGCCTGATTATAAGAAGATGAAGCAAACGACAATGGAAAAACACAGCCCTATTAAAGAGCAGCTGAAAATGACGGCTTGGAATTCAATATCCAAGTGGACAAGCGAGGCTGGAATACCATTTAATGCCGTAAATTGCCCAAGTTTCCAGCAGATGATCTATGATATTGGAGAGTATGGAAGAGGTAATATTATTATTACTCGAGTTATTTATATAATTTTATTGAATAATTTGAACTATAGAATCATATAATGAATTAATGGAAGATGTATATATTTGTTTAGGGATGCCAGCACCGACTTACCATCATATGCGCACTACTTTATTTTCTAATCGATTAAAAGAAGCAAATGATTTTATTGCATCCTTTAAACAACATTGGGAGACTTCTGGATGCTCCATAATGTCAGACTTTTGGACAGATGGGAAAGGCCGGTCTTTGATAAACTTTTTAGTGAATTGTCCAGAAGGAACGGTTTTTCTAAAGTCCATTGATGCTTCAGAGCATATCAAGGATGCAAACCTCATAGTAGAACTAGTTAAAGAGGTGATTTCTGATGTAGGAGAGGACAACATAGTTCAGGTAATAATGTAATATTATACTTTATACATTTATCTATGCATTAGTTGATTTATATAATATATTAATTATATATTTTTGTAGTTTGTCACCGATAATGGGTCAAACTTCAAGGCTGCTGGGAGGATTTTAGAAGAAGAATATCCAAAGCTCTTTTGGACACCTTGTGCAGCACATTGCTTAAATTTGATTTTGCAAGACCTTGGTGATAAGTTACCAAAAATCAAAAGTGTTGTGGCTCAAGGTAAAGCAGTGGTGACTTATATCTATAACCATGGACGAGTTCTTAGAATGATGCGGGATTTGACTGGTGGGAGAGAACTACACAGATCATGTGTTACAAGGTTTGCAACCAATTTTTACACATTGAAGAGCATTCATGAAAATAGGCATCATTTGCAAGTGTTGTTTGTGTCAGAAAAGTGGATGAAGAGTGATTTTGCAAAGAAACCAGATGGAAAGAGGGTAATGACCATAGTGGCAAAAAATGACTTTTGGGAAAATGTCCAATTTGCTTGTCAAGTTCTTGCTCCATTAGTAGATGTGCTAAGGTTGGTTGACACCGAAGAAAAGCCTTGTATGGGTTATATATATGAAGCTATGGACAGAGCTAAGGAGCAAATACAGAAGAACCTTGGTTCAAATGATCGGATGTACACAAAAATATCCGAGATGGTTGACAAGAGATGGGATGATCAACTCCATCACCCGTTGCATGCAGGTATTACTAAATTTGATGCTTATTTTAAATTGTTCTTAAAGTCTTAGCTAAGTATATAACATTTTTGTTGCAGCTGGTTTCTACCTAAATCCTGCCATATTTTATAAGATTCCTAGAAAAGATATGGATATGGGTATGAAATACAAAGATATTAAGTTTGGACTTTACAAGGCGATTAATAGGCTTGTACCAAATGAGGTAGAGCATGATCAAGTGAAGCTTGAATTGAGAAACTATGTCAATGCAACCGGGTTATTAGGATCACCATCTGCAATAAGGCAAAGGGAAAAGGTTCCACCCAGTAAGTTTTCTTTGATAAGTTATATTCTTAATTAATTTAATATTATTACTTACTCTCATTAACTTATTAAATATAGGCGAATGGTGGTTTGTAAATGGAATTGAAGTGCCTAGCCTCCAAAATTTTGCTGTCAGAGTATTGAGTCTTACATGTAGTGCCTCACCATGTGAGCGCAATTGGAGTGCATTTGACCATGTAAGCGTAACTTATATTTTTGTTACGATTTACGAGCTTTCTATACTATGATTTTAAAGTTAAATCCTTAACTATGTTATATATTTTTATGGTTTTAAAAATTTCAGATACATTCAAAGAAAAGGAATCGTTTTTTGCAAACAAAGTTGAATGATATTGTATTCATTCAATACAACAAAAAATTGGAGCGTCGATATGTGAACAAACTTAAGTACAATGGTCTTGCAGCCGATGATGATCCCATTTTTTTGAAGGAAGTTGACGAAAATGACGAATGGGTTATTCCAACTGATGAAACACTTCAAGATTTTGTTAGGGAAGGTGATGATCTTACTTGGGCACAAGTTCGGGAGGTAAGGGAACCCATTGATGAAGGTCCAAGAACGAGGAGTCGCAATCAACAATCAGATACACTACCAAGATACAATCTAATTGATGAACCTGAAGGGGATGATACTCAAGAACCTTTGGACACGAATATGGAGGACATTATCCGTGAGGATGATTTGGTGGATAAAGGTGGAGAAGATGGTATTGTGAGGGAAGATGATGAAAGAGATGATTACCTTTAGGAATTAGGGTGTGGGAGAGGATTAGAGATTGTTAGTCTTGGATGGAGTCCTCAAACTTAAAACTAAAAATATTTGCATATTATTAAATTCTGTTTTGGTAATTTTGCATTATTTAATAATTTTATATTTATTGATAATTATATATATTATATTTAATTATTTATATTATCGGTCGATATTTGCCGATAATATCCCGATAAATCTTTCCATATCGCTTATCGCTCCTTGGCCGATAAGCATCCGAAAACGATATTTACAACTTAGATCTTCAGCAATGAAAATCCTCCACCCTCTATAGTATCCCGCACTAAATGATAACGAACATTAATATGCTTCGACCTCCCATGAAAGTCTTCGTGCTTTGTTAAGTCGATAGCACTTTGACTATCACAATGCACATGAATGCATTCTTGCTGAATACCCAAGTCTCCAGTTAATCCTCTAAGCCAAATAGCTTCCTTCATGGCCTCTGTTACAGCGATTAATTCTGCCTCTGCTGTTGATTGGGCAGTAATTGACTGCAATGTTGACCTCNTCTTATTTTTGGACTTCTTCTCGTTACCATTCACAAACAAGCCTGCCGCTTGATTGTTCTCTCTTGCATCCATCTTTCTGAATTCATCTGATAAAAGAGCTGATGTAGCCTCTTCAAACTTGATCCTCTCCTTTGGACCCAAGATTCCTTGAACGAACGGTTCATACGAGCCAGGAAGAGAACATAGTAGTAACATAGCCTGTGCCTCATCAGCCACTACTTCACCCACATTCAATAACTCACAAATCAATTTGTTGAAATTATTAATGTGCTCGTTCATAGCCGTACCTTCCTTGTACCGAAAACGATACAATTGCTTCATCCGAAACAGCCTACTTGATAGAGACTTCGTCATGTACAATTTCTCCAGTTTTGTTAGGATTTAGGGATCAAATCAACCACAATCTAGAGATAAACAATCAAACAAGCAAATCGAGAACGTAAAACAGAAAACAAAGCAAGCACCACAACGCACAAGATTTACGTGGTTCGACAAGATTGCGTACATCCACGGACGACGATGAACTCTTTCCACTATAATGAAAAATAATGAAGAAAAGTTACAAAGACTTACCTCACAAGCAACCCAAGTTCCAAGCCTCTCAACCCTTACAATGATTCTCTCAAACCCTCCTTGTTGAAAGCTCTCACAAATATTGATCTCACCTCTCTCTCTATCTTCAGACTCACAACCCTTTCAAGAGATCTCACACTCTCAATGTTGTTTTCTGAATACTTTAGGCTAAGGCCCTACTCCTATATTTATAGCCTCCAATAGGTATCCCAATCCTAGAAGGAAAAAGGAATCCTAACTACATATGAAAAAGGAAACCCACCTAAAAATAGCAGTTCCCCCAAAACAAGAGAAAAGAAGTTTTCAAAACCTTGTATGACTCTTATTTAGAGTCTTACTAAATATCGACAAACTAACAGAAAGAACATGATCCCCGAACCCAAAGCGCCGAAGAACCTCCTCCAAACACTTCCACTCAAATCTATCATAAGCCTTCTCCATATCTAACTTTGAAAATAACATTGCCACCCTGAACCTTAGATCCAATTTCCAAGACAACTATTGTGCTAAAGCAACATTATCCATGATCGATCTTTAACAAAAGCACTTTACTCAACAGACACCAACCGAGGAAGAAGATCCACCAAACGACCACAGATAATTTTGCTAAATTTTTTATAAATAACATTGCACAAACTTATCGGTCGAAAATTAGTAAAAAACTTAGGATTACTCACTTTAGGAATCATGGTAATAAATGTTGAGGTCATCGACTCAGGAAGTTTGCAACCCCGAAAAAAATCCAGTGCAGCCTGAATAACATCATCCTTAACCAAATCCCATTCCGACTGAAAAAAAGAAGCGGAAAAACCATCTGGACCTAGGGCACTATCCACAGGGATAGAAAAAACTGCAGTACGAACCTCCTCCTCCAGTGCAAGCGCAGACAACATAATATTATCTGCATCAGTCAAAATAGAAGGAACCAAAGACAGTAAATCCTCATCCAGCTGACAACCCTCAGATGAAAGCAGACCTTCAAAATAGGAGACCGAATCATAATGAATCCGAGAAAAATCTTCAGACCAAGAGCCATCCAATAAGTGCAAACCCTTAAACATAGAGTGAACTCGATTATCTCTAATTGTGGTATGAAAAAAAGCAGTATTATTCTCCCCTTCCTTAATCCATTGGACCCCCGATTTCTGTTTCAAAAAAATCTCCTCTTGTAACAAAAATTGGCGATGAGGAGCTTTATCCCTCTTAAGATTCAAATCAATACCCTGATCCCAAGATTGTTCTAACTGTAACCCAGCCGCCAAAATCCTATCTTCACAATCTTTAACATTCTGATGAACGTTGCCAAAGATGGTTTTATGCCATCCCTTCAGTTTGTTTCTCAGAACTTTCGACTTCATCGCATGAATCTCAAAAGAATTACCAGTGAAATGGAACCCCCACACACTTCGAACCACATCATAAAAAAGTATACATGTGTACAGAGCAGCAATCATAGGTTCAAACACCAAAGTAGAATTAACTGTTAATTGATTTTATGGGTTATAGTTTGTGTACTGTGTTAAATCAATTATTTTTGGAGTACTTCTTTTGCTGCTTAAAAATGGGTTTTACATTGAGTTTAAGGTATAAGGTTTTTAATTTATGGGGACAGGGCACTAGAAAATGTAAAAAAAGTCCTTAGTATTTAGTGACCCACATTTTTAATCCTTTTTTATTATAAAAAAAAAGTTATTAATTTTAGATATAAAAGTCATAAAAATAAGGACTAAATTTACAAATATGGATTAAAAACATATAAAAACGTAAGGCTTATAAACACAGGGACTTTTTTCACAAAACCCCTGCACTTGTGCTCTTATTTTGTATTTTGTTCCTGTTTAATAGATGAGGCTCTAGCTTTAACGTACCTCTCTACTTACTGTAAGTATGTTTTCTTCTACACTCTCTTTAATTAATGGTGGTTTGAGTAAATTTTATGGTTTTTGTTATTTTGTTTTCAGATTTCAGTTTTAGGAGTTTTGAATGTAGGTTTACAGTTGGTTCTATTGGTTTCAAACCATATCAAAATCCTAACCTTTGGATCCCGCTAACCCTAACCAAACATCATAGTTTGTGTTTCTATTTGTTTGATTTACAGGACACTAACCCATTTTTGATAGGGTTGAGTTCCAGTGGCTTTTAGGCTATATAAATCAATCACCTTTGCATTGAGGTTAATTTTGAATTGTCATCCTAGAAATATCATTTCTATAATTTCTTTTTTTTTTTTGTTGCTTTTTGTAATTATTCTGTATAGATTCTGTATCGATTACTTAAATCTTCAATGGTTTTTACAATTTTTTTTCTGGATCTCTCTCCCGCTATCTATAACTCTACTTTATTTTTTGCAGGTTAGGACTGCTTTGAGGAGTTTCTCTCTCTCCCCCCTCTTTATCTTTAGGATTTTGTTTTAGTTNGGAGTTTCTCTCTCTCCCCCCTCTTTATCTTTAGGATTTTGTTTTAGTTTTTTTTTTTTGCTTTGTTAATGTAACTTAGTGTTCTATATTTTTTTGATGGTTGCTGTAAATTTTTCGATGTTTAGTTTTGGATGTGAAGCCCACTAAAATTTTTGTTCTTCGGTTCATTTCAATCTTTTAGGTGAATTCACTTTATTTATTTTTTTAATGCATTTTGCAGGTTTGATTTTTTGTTTGGGGATGACTTTTACAGATTTTGAGATCTTTAAGTTATGGTTTGTAGAATTATTTTCGATAAATTGGTCTTTTTGGTTGTTTTTGTTTTTTATTACCTCTTTGGACTTTTATCTAACACATTTACTTTCTTTTTTATTCTTTCAGGAAGAGATGTTTGCAACACAGGAACTGACGTAAGGCATTTCTAAAGCCATTCAGTCTTTGCGAGATCGCAGTTGTGGTCGAGGTGGAGGTGTTTTAAAATTAACGTGGCTCCTATTAATTTCATGGCAAATATATATTGTGTATAAACATTCAAAAATAAAGTAACATTATCACAATAATTAGTGTTCACTTTTTCCTTCTAACTTTTTTTATCTTTAATGATTTGGTTGTACATTATTAAATGGGGTTTCGGTGGTTTGTTTGGACTTTTTCCTTTGTTTTTTATCATTTAGTATAGAGTTACTACTAAGCTACTTACATAAGATCCAACTTTTGAGGTTGAGACCCAACTTTGGTTCAAAGGTTACTGAGAGGATGAGGTACAACAGGTATACAAAGAACCCAACATGGGTAAAAAAACTTCATAGTTGGACCTCACCGATTTAGTTCCAACATGGGTTAGCTATCAACATTTTCAATGTGAGGACATAATCTGTCAATCAATATGACCTAAGGTTGTGTTTGATGGTCGAGGGTGCGCATGTGGAGAGGCAGCGCACAGAGGGCAAAGTGAGGTTATCGGTGGATATAGACCCCATATACGTGCGTGGGGAGGCAAAACTTTATCTGTATTGTGAAGAGGTTAACTGAATAACACGCCGCTTAATTTGCCAAATATACGTACTGTTCTAACAGTGGATGAACACTATTTCTTACTTTTTCTCTTTTTTCACTCTCCATCTCTCTCTTCCTCCCTCTCAAACCCTATTTCTTTCTCTCTTTTCTTAATTTTTTGAATCAATCTTTCTTTCCAATAGGTCACGCACGAAGTGCGTGTAGGGAAAAACGCACATAGCGCGTTTGGACCAATGTTTTAAAAATTGGACCAGTCATCGAACCGGAGAAGGCATTGGGTTAGGTCAACCTGGTCCAACCAGTGGGTTAACTAAACAACATATTTATAAACAAAAATTAAAATGAGACATAACTTTTCTTATAGCACAGTTGGCAAAATTGGTTTTGACCAAATCATGGGTCTTGTGTTCGAAACGCCACAATAGCATTATTTTAGAAAAACATGAAACTCATTTGTAGCATATTAAGTTAATAGTTATAATAGATAGTCAATAAAATAGGAGTCTTGGGTTCGATTCTTTGTTGGATGCATTTTTTCAACATAAAACATAGTGCACTTACCCAAATCTTGGGTTATTCTTTGTTGGATGCATTTTTTCAACATAAAACATAGTGCACTAACCCAGTAAAAAAATGAGACGGTTTGCCTTGGTCGCCGGTTTAACCGGCCGGGTTGACCAGTTTAATGATAAAAAGCTATTTTTTCAAACAAATGTTGGATTGATGTCGAACCAACCCAGTTTTGTTACTGGGTCACTGATTTACCGGTTCAACAGGCCGGTCCATCCAGTTTTTAAAACACTAGTTTAGACATCCTAACCACACGTGCGATAATAGTTGTGGTGGTACGTGTCGACGATAGTTGTGAATTTGTGGTGCAAGTGGTGAAGTGATAATTATAATTTCTTTTGAACTTTTATTTGACATATTGTATTTGCAAACAGAAAATATGATGACGAATTAATAGTACTTGGCACCTGCACACTTATTTGATGTGAATTATATACGAACCTAAATTATATTTGTGGCTGAATTAAATAACGCGCCGCTTAATTGTAAAAATGAATTAAACTTCTGTGTTTACATAGTAAACCAGCAATTGTAAAGATGAATTTTTTCTTTAATAATATTACAAATTACCAGATGTGTTCTGTGGCCATATTTTTTATTTACACCTGATTTACACTTGACATTAAACTTATTTTGACTTTGCTAACTTTCACGCGTTTAGACATTCAACTTACACTTGTAGAGCGCGCATGGTTATCACAAATGTGGAAAGGATTGACGATTAACTCACACGCAAATAGCATATGAAAATATTACTTAAATAAAGTACCGCTTTGTTTGCAAATTCACAGGAGACAAATGGAATNAGAGGTCGTCCAAAAGTGAACTAGTGATTTGACCTCGATTGTCAGCCTATCTGAGTCCTTGATCTTCCCTTCAAAAGCACGGCGGTTTCGTTCTAGCCAGATTGTCCAAAAGATTGCTGCCTATATGAATTGCCATACTAGCTTCCCTGATTTGGAAAAGCCATTTGAGGACCAGCAACATGCCAAGTCGAGCACAGTTTTGGGGAAGCACCAACACCAACCAAAGAGTGGAAGAATTTGATTCCATATAGATTTGGCGAATGGGCAATGTAATAAGATGTGGTCGGGTGATTCCTCGCACTGTAGACATAGGAAGCATGCGTTTGGCAGTTGATGCCCCCTCTTTTTGAGATTGTCCAGTGTTAAGATCTTTCCCAATAACGCCTGCCACATGAAAAAGCAAATTTTTGGGGGTAGTTTTGAGTTCCATACTATTGCAGATGGGAAGTCCAAATTTTGATTACCGCTGAGATGTTCGTATAGTGATTGCACCGTGAAATTTCCTTTTGGGGTAAGTGACCACGAGAAGGTGTCTGCCTCGTTGTTTAGGATTGGTGGTGCTGGGCCAATTGCTTGCAAGAGTTCCGCCAATTGTGGCGTCTCACTGTTGGAGATATCGCGACTAAATCTAATGTTCCAGTCACGCTGCCCAGAATGTGATTCGTTAGTAAATTGCTGTATTGAACCCATTTTTGATGAAGAAATTTTGTATAGTGCTAGTGCCAAAGACTTGAGTGTTCTTGGGCCCGCCCAAACATCCCACCAAAATGAGATGCCATTTCCAGAGTTGATTTTATGCTTGGTCAATTTTAGACTGATCTCTGCATGGGAAATGATGTCACGCCAACAGCTATGCCCATGTGAGGAATTTACTTCTTTTAGACAGCTGATTGATGGTGATGGCCCGAACTTTTCTTCAATGATATGGAGCCACATTTGATCCTTTTCTTTAGCAAATCGCCATATCCATTTTAGTAGGAGTGCTTCGTTGACGCGCCGTAATTTTCTAATGCCAAGTCCACCTGCTTTCACAGGTTTACAAATTTGATCCCAACTAACTATGTGATATCCTTTGTCAGCTCCCTTTTTTGCCCAAATGAATTGCCTCATCATTTTCTCCAATTGATCAATAATGGAAATTGGGGCTTTGAAAATAGAAAAAAAGAAAATGGTTATGCTAGTTAGGCAAGTTTTAGTCAAGGTAAGTTTTCCTCCTTTTGAAAGACATTTTGTTTTCCAGTTATCCAGCTTCCTTTGGAATCTATCCACCACTGGGTCCCAAATGACTTTGGATTTTGATCGAGCTCCTAGTGGCATTCCAAGATAAATAAAAGGCAGATTGGAATGACCACATCCTAATCTATTTGCCCAATCCTGTAAGCACATAACATCACCAATACCGATTAGTTTAGTTTTATGAAAATTAACCCTAAGACCAGAAATAACTTCAAAGCATTTTAGAACACTAAGCAAGTTGTAAGCTTCCTTCCATTGTGCATTTATAAAAAATATGGAATCATCTGCATAATGTAAGTGAGAAATGGTATTACCATTTTCCTTTACCCGAAAACCATTAAACAAACCTAAATTTGTTGCATTATCAAGGTAACGTGA
>MVGT01002051.1:2155612-2198211 GCA_002174775.1 Macleaya cordata | reverse complement strand
GTGGAGGCCCCCAAGAACTTTCATTTGTGTCAAGGAGGAGAGGAATATGGTCTGATATTGGTCGTGGTTGAGCCAATTGCAAGGCTCGAGGGTATTTCTCCTCAAAATCTAGAGAGAGAAGGAATCGGTCTAGCCTGCACATTGATGGGGATTCCTGTCCGTTTGACCAAGTATACTTAGCTCCGTTTAGAGGGGGATCGACTAGATTGGATCGGTCAATGAATGATGAAAAATCTTTCATGCCTTTTGTAAGATGGCTACCTCCCTTTTTTTCATTACATCTGCGGATGACGTTGAAGTCACCGCCTAAGACCCAAGGACCTCTAGCAAAAGCGTAGACGTCATCTAATTCTAGCCATAGGTCTTGCCTTAAAGAAGGTCTATTAGGACCATAAATACTAGTTAGATACCAGTGAAAATGGTCGATTTTGTTGCTGCATTCAATAGTTAGAGAGTAATTGGCTTCCAAGACCGATGAGACCTCAATAGTATCCTTATGCCAAAGGATAAGCATACGCCCTGAGGCTCCATTTGAAGGCAAGGCAATCCAATCGAAATTCCTAGAGCCACAGATTTGTAAGATATCTGCTTGGCTGCACTGCTCCATTTTAGTTTCTTGAAGTAAAATTATATTGGCTTTAGAGTGATTTATTAGTCTTTTTACTGCTGAACGTTTGTTCCCTGTGTTTAGACCCCAAACGTTCCAAGATAGTATTTTTGGGTTCATTGAAGAACGAATTTACCCTTGGCCCGTGTTGGGCGGGATACTGAATCTGACATCGTAATTGCGTCTGAAACCGAGACACCTAGCCGCTTTGACTCCCTCACTAGTTTAGAGATCTTGAGTGGTTGTTTTCTACTAAATCCAGGTGGAGATCCACTGGGACTTGAGATATGGGCACCATGGTTGTCAATCAGTTCGCATGAGGAGGTAATAATGGTTTGGGGTTCAACTAGTACCGATTCGAAAGAGGTAATGTTTTCTTCAAGACAATCAGTTACTGAATCCCCACGAAATAAATCTGAGACAGCTGGAAAACATGTATCAGTGAAAACAAGGGGTGTTGTACCTGAGTCTAAGTGCCTTGGGGTCAAAAAGTCCCTGTGTTCCACTTCAGCCTCCTCATGATCTGCATCGTGTAGTAATAGGTTTTTTGAACAATTGAAACCATTGACCTTTGTCACTGAAAAGTTGAAGTGTAATTTGTCGACTGGGCCATCTGTTTCAAGGAGCTTACGTAGGATCATTTTAGAGAGGTTTTGGTCCAAGGTTAGGGATAGTCCTGCACTGGATCCTAGTGATGTCATTCGATCCACTTCTTGATCGATCCAAGAAGTTGCAAGAGACGCTGGAGAATCAAGTTGTGGCACACATCTCATGGGGACCTGAGAAGAGTCAGTCAATCGAATCGGTGAGAAGAGCAGGGTTAAACCTTGGTGATCCAAAGTTAGAACAGGAGAGATCGCTCGACGAATGTCCATGGATGGTAAAATTATCCTCCGGCAGTTGAAGCTTATCTCAGGAGTAGATGATCTGTTTTGTGGCGGAGGAATGTTGTTATGGGGCTCCGGAGGCTTCTCTGGAAATATTCCTCGAGGCACTAGAGTTGGGTGTGAATAAAGAGGGGTGATCGATTCACTGTCAAAGTCTGGGATACTCATAATGAAGGTTCCCCTTGGAATAAGATCCGAGTTGGCACGAGTTTCTAGATTTGAGTCCACTGAAGGGGGGGAGGGTAGATCAGGAGATTGAGGACGATTTTGGGACGAATTTAGGGGTTTTTGAACCCATTGCCAATTAGGTTGGGCGATCTGCCTGTTCTTCTGGGCTCTGATTTGGGCTTTTCTAATATTCTTGGCTCTTATTGCCCGTCTACTTGTTGTTTGATTAGTTGAGGATGTGGATGACCCAGTAGATGCATTTAATGTTTTTGAGCGTTCACAACAACCGGAAGCAGACCGTTGACGCTTCTTATCTATGCTCCTACATATGTCAGACAAACAGGTGTTTCTATCCTTACCAGTTGCCATGTCATCTTCATCCTTCAGCCTTCCAGGTACTGCGAAAACCACCGGCCATTCCCAGTAAGGATCTGCTGGAACGTTAAATTCAACCTGAACTGCGACCCCGAAAGTACCAAGGTGCGTTTGAAGATCTATCCATCGAGGAATACTATTGATCCCACTTCTGTTTCTTATGGTTATTTTGATAGCCGAGAGATCCGTTAGATTTAGGGTGTCAGTTGAGATAGAGATCAGCTCGCCGCAGAATGCAACAAGTTGGGATATGGTTTTCGTTGACCATAGTATTAACGGCACACCATAGAAACCTACTTTGAAAAGTGAATTACCTCCTATTGGTTCCACCTTGAAGGAGTTCGGGTTCCATTTTCCTATGCGAATCTTTGAATCTTTGTAAGGGATTGAGAACTCAGATTCCAGGGTTGTTCTCTGATCATCTCTTTTAAACAGAGCCACCGCCTCATAGTCGTTCATAGGCATTAGATCAAAGGGGTGATGAAAGTTCAGGGAAGATGAAATCTGCTCTCCAACTTCATCCTGTTACTTTCTGCCCTTTCCAGATCATTATGATGGGAAAATGCTTTGTCATCTTATCCTCTCGAAGCTATCAGACAAGTGTCCTGCTGCTGTTCTTGCAGATTTGTGTATTCCTATGATTTATTCTGTTTGCACTGTTGTCACTTCATGTGTGCAACATATTTTTTATCTTCTGAATTCCTTCATCTTTCAGTTTTTGATTCTTTGGATGATTCTCTCCACAATACTATCAATCACAAGCCAAAACTAGATGCTAGGAAGGAAGAAAGGAAACGTCACAAGGACATGGCGGAGAGTGCTAATCGAGCAATCTCTTCTTTGAATCGCATTAGGTTTGGCACTTAAAATTTCTTACGCATCTGCACCCTCCCTCCCCACTCTTCTAATAAGAAACCTGTATTATTATGTCTATTTTGCAGGTCAATGCGCATCAACTGCAAAGTAAAAGGAAAAATAGAGGAAGAGTGGGTGCCAGAGCCTATACAAAATGTAAGATAAAATTTGTTAAAGAAGATTTTTTTAAAAAAAAGTGTTAAATGAGTTTTGAACCTTGATTTGTTTTAATACTAGGTATATCCCATGCCTCCAGCACAGTCAATACCTCGTTTGCCTCCTCACATACGCAGTGATTTGGCAAATTAAGCTGCGCATTCTAAAATTATTAGATGTACAAATGTGCTAGATCTTTACACGCTCAAATTAGTTGTCCATTCTCCCCATACGCACTCCGAGTATTTAGATTGGAGGTCCTATCACACTTTACACGTGTAGTACCAGAAAGAAGGATGGAGTAAAAAAAGAAAAAATTGATGGCATCTCCCGATAGTGTTGTTCACTAAACTTTTTGTAGCATCAAGATCGGATTGTACATATTTGGGTCTAATTGGAAAGAAAGATGAGTAACTTGTAAAAATTAAATGGGTATTAAGTATGAGAACGGATCCGCATACAATAATTTTGTTCTGCCTGCCAATGAACTTGATTTTGTGTATAGAGATACGTAGGCTTTTTTACTTCTATTAAGGGAAGTGGCTTGAAGGGTAGTAGAAGACAATGTTCAACATAGTATTGTAGTATTGTTAGGCTCTCCTTTCATCATTTCTCTTTGCATTAGTATATAGATATTGGGAATGAATTCATCAAGATAAAGACCAATCATTCTTTATTTACCCATCATTCTCTTCATAGCTGTATGAGGTAAGAGCGCTCAATGTAGAAAGTCATAATTGCATAGTCAAGGATCGCCTGGGGACCAAGTTTCTCTGGATGAAAGATAGGTTAACAGCAGCAGCAAGCAGAGGCAGCCGCAAGCAAGGGACACAATCACTCTTGCTCCTCTAGTCCTAGACTGATACGGTGGATCTTTTGGGTCCATCCGAAGAGTCCATCTAGGACTAGATATTTTATTTATTTAGTAGTTTCTTTAATTTATATTTCTTGTTCTATTAGGAAACTTAATTTGTTAGAGAGTTTTAGTATGTTTCTAATTCTTAGAAATAGAGTTTGATTGAAAAAGGTTAATAGCTAGGATTGAAGGCTATAAATAGTGCCTTAAGTTATTGTAATCTTTAGCTTGATGCTCAAATTATTTAATTAAAAGAAGAAGAGTTTTCTCTCAAATTGAGTGTTCTTTAATTATCGGTTCTACTTGGCTCCTGGATTGGGGTAGTTTATTTTATTTCGTGTTACCGGAGTGGATTCTCCGCGGTGTTCGTAAGTTAATTTTAATCGCTTCCGCTTGTGCCTTATTACAGACCTTCGAACTTTGAAGAAGTCATTCATCCATACAATTTCCTAGTGTACATCACTCAGTAACCTTTGAACAAAAGTTAAGCTCAAAAGTAGGATCTTTGCAACTTAATAGTAAGCAGGACTACCACAGAAAAAAATAACAGAAACCTAGAGAGAGGGTTCAAATCAGCTTGGCTCAAGGATCAAAGCAATCTAAAAAAGACTTAGCAATGTCCACAGATGCTATAGACAAAAATTTATAACTATAGAAAGATGCTCACAGCTTCATATATACAAAAACAACTAAGCTAAAAGGTTCAAAGGCTTGTACAAGCACCCATACAACTCATACATACCAAGGAAAGAACATATATAGAAATCATCCAAAAAAGGGACCAAGATACTTAAAGATAAGAGGCAAAAAATATTGGTTTGGTTAGAAAATCTGTGACATCATGAACCCATTTTCCCCTCAACACCATTCAAATGCAGGAAAAAATATATTAGTAGTGTTTGTGTTTCCTCTAAAATTCAGGACCAACAAAACTCCTATATATATAAATCAGAATCCTTCTCTTTCTCCCTCTAGAACCAAATTCAATTGACAATCAAGACTACAAGCACAAAATATTGGTTTGATTTCTAAGGGAATCACAATGAGATTCATAACATATATTAGGAAGCATGGACTTATTAGCCCCCTAATTTAAGAAGGTAATGAAGTCAAATAATAGATCAAGCACCTAACTTATCACTATCAAACCCATCATCCAGAAATCGTTGATGGTCTATTTTCAGATACACTAGACGTTTGTTGATGAACATCAAAGGTCTGCTACAACTTTCTTATAAGAGTCAATTTGACTTCTCCACGTGTACAGAACATTCTTATAAAAGATCATTTCATCCAATTCTCCCCTTTTGAAGCCATTTGACTTCTCCACTTGTACATAACATTCTTTATTCCTTACATTTTATTTAATCTAGTTTTCTCTCTCAAAAAAAAAAAAAAAAGAAAGAAAATGAATACTAACCAACTACCGATAGGAAATTATGAAAAATAAATAAAATCAATTTACAGAAAAATAAATAAGCGAATAATTATAGACCACGTGGCAGATGAAGCTCTATGCTCTTAAAGTCATAATTATTAGGACTTACCAGGTCATTATCCTTGATAAGCGAGAGGAATGATTTAATCTCAGGGTACATAATTTCTTCTATCCTTACTGATCTTTCGACAATTGCATATTTTAATGCAAGAACAACTGTGGCTTTGATCAAAGCATCTTGACATTTTATAATCCCCTAAAGATATTTATGAAAGTACAAGATAGATTTATTGTCAAGAAATAACAGCAGAAACACAGTGAACAAAAGACACAACTTGAATTATAATGGAAATACCTTCAGTTCAGTAACAACTTCGGTAGGATTGATAACCGCAATTTTACCTAGACACTCAGCTACATTACACTCACCCTTTTTCTCAATTGTGACGGGATCAACGAAAACTTTCAGTATTGTCTTAACACCGGTGTCCTGAAACTCATACTGGTTCCTAGCAATAACCTGTGTGATGTACGCAAATTTGCAAATTCAGATACTTCTCACACAAGAAAAAACACACAAGGTTTTTTTACCACTAATTAGTGGCAAGCCTAAACAAAATAGCTTTTATTTTTCATCACTAACTAGTGGTAGTTAGAGGCAAACCTTTAATTTTGGGCTTTAAACCCATTAAGTGATAGTAAGTGATTGGAAACAGCTTATTACCACTTAATGGGTTTGAAGACCAAAATTAAAGGTTTACCTCTAACTACCACTAGTTAGTGGCGAACGATAAAAACTATTTTGAATGGCCTGCCACTATTTAGTGGCAAAAAAAAAACAAACAGACTATAAGTGTTTTTTTTGTTGTAGTGAGTGCTTAGTAGTGGTGCGACCCATTCTATATTTTACTTGTCGTGTCTTCTCGTAATCTATGTGGGACTATTTCAAATGCTCTAATCAAGTCACACCATAAACTCCATCAGATGGGTTTACTTATGAATATTAATATATGGGATTGGACCCAAATTCCAATACCCTCGCTAAATGATTTTTTTTTTGTGAAGGTTCCTCCATAAACGGAATTTCTTTATCAGTGTCATCTTTATCTACGTTTTGCATGGCTTTTATAGTGAAAAAGTAAACACAGCCTTGAAGAAACCTTATTCCATTGTATGGTGTCAAAAGAGAGAAAGTGTTCGATTATTAATTTAAGTGGGGTCTTAGACGAGAGCAGATCCTCGGTCCCCATTTGCATATGCCCTCCCTGTGCTTTTTTTTTTTAAGCAAACCAACTTAACTGACAGAAGTCATGTCTCCTCCAAGGGCATGGAGAAGCCAAAACGAAGAAATGCTCCAGTATATCTCAGTTTGATTTTGTTTACCCCATTGGGCTAATTCATGAGCTACTCTATTACAATTTCTAGGAGCAAAAACAAATGAAATAAAATCAAAAGCTGAAACCTATGAGGCTATGTCCTTTAGCAAAGCATCAGTTCTCCAAGTACCATTGTAGTTTCTTTGCTGCAATCTTTGCACAACAAAAAGAGCATCACTTTCCACTTCCAGGCTTGTTATCTTCCAATCTCGAGCTTTCTTTAGAGCTATCTAGATAGCACGCACCCATGTGCCTATATTGATTTTGGCTTGTTGGGCCCATATGAACTCGAATTAGCGACTGATTTTTTGTGAGATTGTTCTCCTTGTTATATCAATCATTCTCACAAAAAATCAACTATTTTTATGAATTTTAATCTCATCAAAAGTTGATCAGAAATAAATGGGATAGAATCATCTTTTAATTGAATAATGGACGATTTATTTTTCAATCAACTTTTGATGGAATTAAATGTCTTAGAATAAACTAGTTTTTTGTGAGAATGATCCATACAATGAGTAGGCAATTCTCACAAATATCAGCCATTGGTCCTACTCCATTTGAGCTCCATAAGCCAAAATCAGTGTGGGAGACAAGGAGGGCACATGCAAAATGAGGGCAAAGGATCTGCTCTGGTCTTACACGGTTGGGGGAGTTGGAAAATACCCAACTTGTGGAATCAACATAAGTTGACTCACGGCCAACATGATGAGTTCCCTTTGTATAACGATGCTGCACATTGAGTCATTTTGGGGTTATTTTGGTAAAAGATACAGGTACGGGACTTGACCTCTAAGAGCATCTACAACGGTGCAAAATTTATGGATTTTACCTTACCAGAGTTGGGTACTGAATAAGGTATAATATGTATTTTCTCTTACGAGAGAAGACCATAATCTATATTTAGCTTTCTCCAAATGAATTCAGAGATTTTTTAACTGGGCGGGGTACTGAAATTGCGCCTAAGATAAGGCGTGGAGCAAGGTCCATGCCCAACAATGGGCGTGGAGCAATTAAGCTCTACCCTTGGAATAATTTTTTTTTTTAATAAAAAGTGATGGGGCGTGGAGGGAGACCCACACCTAACACCATGCGTGGTGGCAACACCACGCCTAGCACACCAGACGTGGTGTTGGAGTGGAAATACGAATTGAAGGCCAGGATATTGTTTTAAAATAGGTTACGTGATGCTCTTTTTTTTTTTAAATGATAAAAATGTATTCCAAGGTGCCGAGAAGGCACAAAAAGTTACAAGAGCATAAAAGAGAAAAAACTAAGAGAAAAGAAAAAAACTTATATGCCTAAACAAAGAAGTCCTCCTAACTAAAAATAAAATGATAAAGGTAAAAGTTTTTAAATGATTCCTGTAGAGAAGCCCATATGTATATCGTTGTCTTTATCTCTAGAATCATTGACTCCAAAGATTTGCATTTGTCTTCAAAAATTCTTCGATTCCTCTCTAACCATATATTCCACCAAAGAGTAAGAGGAATACAAGACCAAAGAAATCTTTTGTTGTTGTCCTTGTTCTTGAATCTAATTCCCCAAGAATAAAGTACGGAGAGCACATCTCTAGGACTAGTCCATTACTATTTAGATGAGTTCGTAAAATATTCCAGAAGTTTTCTAGTGAAAGGACAATGAAGAAGAAGATGATCAGTTGTTTCCTCCTTCTGGAGACATAATTCACATCTATTAGTAAACGAGAAGCCACATTTCTTTAATCTATCAATGGTGGGGATTGCTTTTCGACTTGCCGCCCAGATAAAGAAGGATACTTTTGGAGGAATCACACTATTCCAGATTAATTTGGTAGGGAAATCCTTGAAGTTTGGAGTGGTAAGATTACTATCATAAGAGGAGTCCAGTCGTGTACTTCTCATAAGCAGTTGAAGTAGAAAATTTTCCATTTGGGTCTCCCAGCCAAGCTCTTTCATCCAGTCTCATCGTCATCCCAGGTTACGTGATGCTCTAAGTGACTGTAATACGTAGGGGTAAGTTCAATGTCAATTAAAATAGGTTGCAAGTTCAATTGGCCATTTTTTTTTAGAGAAGGGGGTGTCAATTTTGTGTGCAAGGACAATCCTCTCCAAGTCCTACCCTAAAAAATACATGCAGCACATGTCCTAATGCTGGTACGGGAAATTCAGTTACTAAAAGTTGTAACAATTTTTTAAGAAAAGGTCGAATGAGAGAGAGGAGTGAGAGAAATGAGAGGAAGAAAAACGGTTAGAAGGGAAATGGTAAGAGAGAAAAACCGGAGGAAGATCAGGGCTGGTGAATGAATGAGGTGGCTTTCATGTAAACTAACAGCCAATCTTAGAGTGCCACGTCCGTTTAGTAGTTTGAAAATTATAGTATTTTAACTCGAACTAGGGCTAGTAATAGATACACGTACACTCCTCACACTCTCTGTCTCAAAATTCAAAACCAACCAAAGTTTCTTTCTTTCTTCACTTACTCTGATCAGAACAAAAACAAAAAAACCTAAGCAAGCGTTTTCTTCTTCTTCTTGTTTACCTAAGCCATGCTTTTTCTTTGATAATAAAACAGATTGATCGACCGGCGACTCTACCAGTTTTAATATTTCTTCTGATAATCTTTCAATAACTTTTTTCACTTAATTAATGACAATAGACTTTACGGGTACTAACGATTTCTCGAGAATTCAAGAAATCTTTCGACGATATAAAGCTACGTGGGCACGTGTTATTATCGACACCCATCCATCGCCTTCGCCGGAATCTGGTAGAATTTGGGAGCACGTCACCTTGTCCGTAACCAAATCGCGCAAAAAATCATTAGGGTATGGTTTAATTTTTCTCATGCACCCTTTTATTTTGTTTCTTTAGCAAGTTTCATATATTTTCTTATAGGTTTGTAAACTTGTAATTATATTATCTATTTTTTTTTTTAAGTTGGAAGATATATAGGATTACATAGATTTTTTGTTAAAATTATGGTTTAATAGTATGTTTGTTACGATTATACTTAATTAGTTCAATTTTGTTCGACATATTATTCGTTAATAATAAATGAATAATCAAATGACGTATAATTTAGGTATCTCGATCGGTCTCGTTTAGATTCGTAACTAATTAACCATTGATATATATAGTTTTTTATTAATTAGATTCATTTTGACATTTTTATACCAATGTGGTAAAAAATTAATGGTTGACTTCCTCCTGAATTTATTTTAATTTTTTTAAAGTTTCTAGCAAGAGGTTTTGTATTGAAGAAATGATCAAAATGAACAGGGAAAAGTTTAGATCATCTTAGTTTAGTCAAGTTGTTTGTTACTATTTTTTTTTCTTTACTAAAAATTCTAATTTCCATTTTTAGCTGCTAAAAACAAAGAAAAAGAAAAAGAAGTTTGTTACTACTGACCATGTTTAAGTTTTTAAAATTTTGTAGTAGAAGCAATGGCGGCTACTGATTTGGAGCTCAACAATGTAGCACCTGCTCAGGTTGGGAAAAATTTCTCTTGAATGTTAACCAGCGATATATAGATAGGGGTGTCATGTACCCGCCACCTACGTCTTGTTGACACCCCTATGACTAACTCGATCATCTTTAAGTAATATTCGTTTGAATTTAATTCATATGTTCTCGTTTACTGATTAATTTCGAACAAAAACAAACAGGTTGGGAGCATTGTAGAAACGAATGCTGCGAACAGTGGTTCTATTCAAAATGAACCTAGGAGTAATTCTATTATATCTAATGATGACCCTATTAATGAAAAACCCAACAACAAAATCAAGCGACACTTGGGAGGGTGGAGATCAGCCGGACTCTTGTTAGGTAATTAATATTTGTGATAATCAATTACTTGACTATTAATTCTGCTTAATTTTATGCATGTATTTGTGATGTTAATGATCTCTTGTACTAATTTGTTTTGATTATTGTGTATAGTGAACCAAGGTCTAGTAACACTTGCTTTTTTTGGAGTGGGAGTGAACTTGGTGTTGTTCCTAACAAGAGTTCTTGGTCATAGCAATGCTTCGGCGGCGAACAGTGTCAGTAAGTGGACTGGAACAGTTTATATATTCTCATTGGTCGGAGCATTCCTTAGCGATTCCTATTGGGGTCGATATTTAACATGTGCAATTTTTCAAGTGATTGCTATTCTGGTAAGTTGATATATTTGAATAACATCCAATTCATTTACCTTATCTATGTTTAATATGACTAGATTAATAGTAAAAAAATGATATATTCAGAGGAATTATAATTTGGTTGTTTTCTTATAATTTGATTTTGTAAAACACAGGGTTTGGTGTTATTGTCAATAGCATCTTGGTTTTTTTTAATAAAGCCAGCAGGTTGTGGAGATGCATATGGAGATTTAGAATGTAGGCCTCCATCTACAGCCGGTGTCGCCATCTTTTACGTATCAATTTACTTGGTTGCTTTCGGATACGGGGGTCACCAACCAACAATAGCAACATTCGGAGCTGACCAATTCAATGAGAATGACCCTGCCGAGAGGCACTCGAGATCAGTCTTCTTCTCCTATTTTTACTTTGCATTGAATGCGGGTTCTCTCTTCTCAAATACCATTCTAGTCTATTATGAGGATAGAGGACAATGGACTATTGGGTTCTTGGCATCAGCTGGTTCAGCCATTGTAGGCCTAGTCCTCTTCATGTTGGGCACCCGCGGTTATAAGTACTATAAGGCATGTGGTAATCCGTTGAAGCGTGTCACTCAAGTATTTGTTGCAGCCGCCAAGAAATGGAATGTTTCCGTCCCAGCCAACGGGGGGAAGCTCTATGAATTGGAAGGTTCAGAGTCAGCTATCAAGGGGAGTAGGAAGATACTCCACAGTGATGAATTCAGGTAATTAATTTTAGCAAATCAAACTTCTTTTTGTGTTTTCAGTTCACAAATTTTCAAGATCATAATAAGATACATTGGTTCAATTCCTCTCTTCTTTTTTTTGTATTCTCTATTGGTTAATTAGGTTTTTGGACAAGGCAGCAACTATAACAGTAGAGGATGTGTGTGAAAAAACTAAGCAAAACCCATGGAGACTTTGTACTGTAACACAAGTAGAAGAGGTTAAAGCTGTGCTAAAGATGTTACCAATTTGGCTATGCACCATAATCTACTCGGTCGTTTTCACCCAAATGGCGTCACTCTTCGTGGAACAAGGAGCTGTCATGAACACTAAAGTTGGAAGCTTTGACATTCCTGCTGCAAGCATGTCGGTATTCGATATTGTTAGTGTTATGGTCTTCACCTTCGTATATCGTGAGCTACTTGTACCGGTCACTGGCAAATTTACGGGAAACCCCCATGGCCTTACCGAGCTTCAAAGAATGGGAATAGGACTTCTGATTGGGTTGCTATCTATGTTGGCTGCTGGAATAACTGAGTTCGAAAGGCTTAAATTGGTAAAACCTGGAGATGAGTCTAGTTCGCTAAGCATATTCTGGCAAGCACCGCAATACGTGTTGGTTGGAGCCTCGGAGGTGTTTATGTACGTGGGTCAGTTGGAATTCTTCAACAGCCAAGCTCCAGATGGGATTAAAAGCTTCGGGAGCTCGCTCTGTATGGCTTCTATCTCTCTAGGGAATTTTGTGAGCAGCTTTATTATCAACATAGTGATGGGGATTACGACTAGAGGGAGTAACCCAGGTTGGATTCCTAGTGATCTCAATGTAGGTCATATGGACAGGTTCTTCTTCCTCCTGGTTGTGCTAACTGCCCTAGATTTCGTAGGATATTTGTTCTGTGCAAAATGGTACAAGTACATTAACGTTGAAGCAGAACAGGAAAAGAGCACAGATGATGAAATGGATGAGGACGACCGAGTAGAACTTTGTAGAGTGTAACTAATAACACTCTTGACTAGCTAGTCTCGCCCGCGCCTGAAGGCCCTGAACTTACTGATCAGTATTAATGCACAAGAATTATTAGACTAAAGATCCTGAGATGTATGAGAAGACTCATTCTGATTTAGAACGTCGTGGCTTGAAGGATCGTAGGAAAAAGTCCAGTCCTCGTCGTAGCTGATGACTTTTCTCTTTTTATAGCTTAGTGCTCTGTGTTTTTTGTTAGGGGTTTTGGCTAGATGCCCCCCTTGTTGCTTCTTTAATTTGTTTGAATAAGTTTCCTGTTTGAAGTTTTCTTCTAAAAAAAATCCTGAGATGTACGGAAGGTACATGCAGTCTAATCTAGTAGTTGTTGGGTATGATTATATCTAGTATTCTAATGTGGAGGTACTACTGCTTCAATAAATAAGGGGTGTCTTAAATTGGTTGGTTACTTCGTAGTACGTATTGGGGTTCTCAAACTCTTGCAGATTTGAAGTTTTGGTGTTAATAATTAATTTTGCATCTTTAATCTAGATGAATATTTCAAATTATATATTTAGTAATAGATTTTTGACCTTTTTTTTTTTGGAAAAAGAAGGGAGCCTGTATTCTTATGATAACAGTAATTCAACGCATACTAACACAATAATAATAATAATAAAAAACTCATTCTCGAACCGAATGCAAATCCAGATAAAATTTACAAATAGAAGTTAATTTTGCACATATGGGTTCCTTAATTACAATTGCAATATATAACTTTAAGAAATTAATTTAGAAGAAAATTTTAGTATTTTATAACATAGAATGAATGAGATACTCTTTCATGGGTCAAAAAATACAGAGAGGGTCTTTTTTTATACGTTCATTCTAGGTGCATGTTAGCGCAGCGCGAAAGGATGAAAAACTTCTCTAATGAATTAATCCTCGAGGCACTTTAACAAAACTTTTTAATTAATTTTAACATCAAAATGGCCTTACTTTTAAAATATAAATTGGGTTTGAACCAAATTTATATCGTTGGAAAGCATCTTTAAAACAAGATCAGACATGAATACCAAATTAAAAAAAAAACCATTCACGAAGCTATAAACCCAGATTATATGGAAATTAAAATATGCATAAAGTTAATTTTTAAAATATAAATTGGATTTAAACCAAACTTATATTATAATTGTTGAAAAGTATTTTTCAAGATCTTTAAAATGAGATCAGACATGAATACCAAATTCTAAAAAAAAATCATTCACGAAGCGAATGTAAACTACAAACTTCAATACTTTAATGAACATCAAAACATGCAAATTTGAAATGCATGGAGGCTTAAAAAAGTGTAAATAAATGCTCAAAAGTATGCAAACTATAACTTACTTATGCAAATTTTAATGTCTCAGAACACAGTAACTATATATGCAAATCTGAGTTTGCATAGTCGAGTTATGAAAGTTTTTTTTAATTTGGTATTGTTGCCTAATCTCGTTTTGAAGAGCACAAAAATTATTTTCTAAAAATATAAATTTTGTCCAAATCCTATGAGTTACGACTCTCTGACCGAGGTATAGTTGAGTACGGGTGCAGAACTTTCCATTTCATTGCCTTGAGCCTACTCCACCCTCTAGGGATCTGATTCATCCCCTTGTCTATCATATCTATTCCTCTGGCTCGATTCTTTGCTCCTTCGGGAAATGTCGTACTCTAGGCTTAGGTGATCCTTCTAAATTATATCCAGAAAACCTAAGGGCACTCCATTAGTAATCAGACCTAATAGGGTTTATATTTAATACAAACTAACCCTATTCTTAGATCTTATTTGTTCCCATCGATTTAGAGAGAGGGAGAGAGAGCGAGAGGACGGCTAGAGCAGAGAGAGAGTCGACTCTTGGAGGAGAAGAACCTTGAGTTGTTCGTCGGCTTGATCGAAAAGGATTTTCTCTACTTCTTCCCTGCATTTCAGAGACGTTCCCGATTCCAGGCAAGTAGTAACTTGCCCATTTGGTATAGACTTAGGTTTTCCATGATGTGTATATGCTTTCTCAATGAATGAATGTATGAAATCTATGTTTGTACGATGTTTATATGCTTTCTCAATGAATGAATGCATGAAATCTAACTATATATGATGTGTATATGTTTTCTAATGTTTGTATGTATGAAATCAAAGTTTCCACGGAGTATCCATGGTGATTAAAACCCAAAATCACGTAGAAACACAGGAAGTATCGATACCCGCAGAACATGTATCAATACTGGCACGAACCTGATCAACAGGTGGAGTCAGTACTGATACCAGGCTCAGGCATCGATACCCACCATGGATGGTATCGATACTAGCCACACCTGAAGTAACAGATGAGGCCGGTATCGATACCAGCTATGGTGGTATTGATACTGGGGGACTTTTAACAGTAAATCATGCTGATGACATACATTTTGATGATAGTAGTATTATGATTAGGCGTTATTATAATGAATAACATGCATGTATAAAGTTATATATTTATAAGTATTGAATGCATATATGGACACTTTGTCAACTACCTTCATAATGATGAACATATGCAAACATTTAATATGTATGAATCCTCCATAATCTTGATGTGTGGATTAAACAACTTGTTTGGCTTGTATGCAAACATAGTTTAGGTCCTGTACAGGCCTAGTCTTACCCTTCTAAGCGAGGTCTACGGAATCGCCAAGTGAGGTCTAGGGAATCACTTGACACGTGGGTAAAGCCATTAGGGTTACTAGTATTTAGGGAACGGATTTAGAGGTTGTTCATCTGTTTCACGTGTCACACGACTGGTGTCTCGATGAACTACAGGGGATGGGTGAAATGTAAGTAGTAAGTTAGAGTACACCACTTTCCGCGAGAATCCAAATGTAATTGAAGACCATAAAACACAACAGCCATGAATTTTGTGAATCTCTTATCTTTGTTGTGCTTTGTTTACTTTATTATCTTGATATACCTTATGCATATATGTTAATGCTCTTACATATAAGACATGTGGATAATCCAAATCTAAGTCAATAGAACTAGTGAACTTGCTGGCTAGATTTTAACCTAGCACCATTATTTTTTAAAGGTCCAGGACAATAGGCTAATCCTCGGTAGAGGCAGTGGTCGTACATTTTAGTCAAGAATAAATCTTCGAAGACTTTTTAGAGTTTCTTGAGGATGTAGGACATTTTTTTCGTTTATGTTCTGTTTTAGTTGGATATTATTTAGTCTATTATTCTTTTTGGATTATTATTTATCCATTTGTTGAACAATTTATTATGTGTTAATAAAGTTTATTTTAGATTTATTTTACTTATGTCTTGAATAAGAGTGCAAGTTGCTTGTTTAGCTTGGTGTAGTGCGTACACCCAAGAGCTACGGGTGATTAATGGCTCCTCAGGAATGTCTAGTTCTCATTGAGTAAGGGTTGTAGATCTAAAATGTGAGGGCAAGGCATTACAAGTCATTTTTCTAAAGTATTTATTTTTGTATCTCGGAAGTAGGGTTTGGATTATCCCTTACTAATTGATGATTTGCTCAATATTGTATAGTGTTCTATAAGGTGATGTTAGAGAGCATCCTATTCAGAGACACAATATATCTTTGAATTATGTTTCTCCTTTTCGGGAAGGAATTTTGAAGAAGATAGATTTAGAAATGACTGGAACGACTGGTAAAGACGTGATTGATAAGGTAAAAAGCATACCGAAGTCATCCTTTACAAAACATGGGGAAGTGGAAAATAATGATGAAGAAGCAGTTAATAATGCTTGCAATGCAAGATCTTTGTAGGTTACAAGGAAGAATGTGAAGAGATAATTCTGTTTCCGCCAAAATCAAACTTCTATTTAGCTTCACTTCGCGTGGGGGGTATGTTAAGGTTATAAATAATTGTTGCTAGGGATTGTAACATGTAACATCCCGGCCTTGGGTGTACTTACACCAAACTTGGGTGTAAATATCCAATGCCCAGAATATTAATTATGCGGGTTCTGAAATACATTTTAGTCCATCTCTCTTGGGCTTGGTCAGTTCAGGCCCAACAAAACTAGGTTTGGGTCTTAGTTAAATAAGTCAAATAGGCCCCACGTCTAAATTAGGATTTTTAAAACATAACTCATGAATATGGTTAGGCTTGACCATAGGCACACGCAATTCATTGGGTCTGACTAGGGCTCTCGCCTTTTTATCTCTTAAGACATGCCAGCAGAGAACTTAAATTTTGTCGGATGCCATACTATGTAATAGGTGTTCAAAATAGAAGCACCTTATGGGGTTTTGTTCAAAAATGTGTCTACATTCTCATAATATTTTTAAAATAATTTTAAGTTAGAAAAATATACATAAAATAACACGTTGATTAGACCTCATGCAATTGACAAAATCTGCATGACGTTTAGTTAAAAATTTTTGGTTTACGTTCTGGGTGTCAGAATCATGTTCCGTGAGAACCCTCTGAAACTAAACTCAGAGCCTCACATCTTTCATGTTTCGCCAAAGTTTAATTCCCAAAGAATTCTTCTGTACGCAAGCATCAGATTTTAAAATATATAAATGAAACTTAACCTTCTTCTAAAATCATGAAATTTTTACTGTAACTTTTACTGGATCTCATGAATCCAGAGATACAACCAAAAATAAAATCCCATAAACAAAATAATAATTAAGATCCAAACACTAATGACTGGTCAAAGAATCCAGCCTGCTGTCCAAAAATCGAAATAGACCCAAATCAACATAAAAACATCTCATCTTGTCCAAGTAACCTTTCCAAACTTATTCAAGTAATAAACAACTAAAAATAATGTTCATGGAAGACCTACCTAGTCTTCTTCCTCACGAGTACACCACAATTCGCATTCCTACGTATCCCTGTCATTGATCTATGAAAGATGAAATGAATGGGGTGAGCCAATGCTCAGTAGGGATTCATAATTCATCTAACACAGTACAATATCATAACAAACATATATAATTCATATATTGAACAGCAACAAATCAAAACAATAACATCAACGTTACCGAAGATTTCAGACTGCACAATTGGTTCGCTTTCTTGTTTAAATCATTAGGTTTCTCTTTAATTCCATCGTACATCGTACAATCTTCTGCAGGAATCCCTCACCTTGGAGGACATTACTTTGAATAGCCCATCAAGCCATGAATCACTTCTCAATATCTCTTATTAGATGAACGTTTTCTTCATTATCTTTCATTGGATTTAAACATCATGAAATATATATCAACAAATGTAATATATATATATATATATATATATATATATTTTAGTTCATGGAAAACAGCCCTTCATGAACATATATTCAACTTCAAAATCAAGAGAAAAAAAAATAAGTTTATACTTACAAACTACCCACGTTTTCCCCTACCTTTACCGCGCGTAACTCTGTGACGGTTGATCCACTAGCTTCTTCTCCTTTCTCTAAGCTTTAGAACCTTGAGGTTTCTCTAAGTTTTTTAAAAAGAAAAACATCCCAAACCAGGCCCTAAGTTTGCTGCCATTTTCTCTCTCTCTTTTTTATTCAACTCTCCAAAAATGGAGAGACTTGGAGGGATCGGCCCTAGTATAGCCGATCTCTCCCTCTCTCCCTAGATTTTCTCTCTCTCTATGAATTTCTAAAACTCCTTTTACTTCCCTAAATATTTTCTTTGACTAAAGATAGAGATCTAGAGTTCTTTTTTATAAGAAAACTACTCCCACAAGCTATACGGTTTGGTTTCTAAGATTGAATGGTGGTGATCACTTGATCACCATCCAAGGGTTTATATTATTTTAACTTTATGAGAAACCCTAGTACCCAAGTGAGAAGCTTTAGCTAATAGGTAACTAATTTTTAGGGAAAGAATTGAGGAGAGATCGGCATCCTCTTAGGCATGACAGACTCATACAAAATGTCCATTGTTTTTGTGTCAAATTGATTTCCTAAAATTTATGGGGACCCATAAGATGTTCACAATTGTCCCAAGATTAGATCCAACGGTTTGGATGATCCCAAACCTTACTAAATTGCCAAAAATAACCCTACCTTTAATTTAGGTTAAATTTTCTAGGATTTCCGTAAAAATGGGATTCTTAAAAAAAATTAACATGTGTGGGTAGATCCTCTTTTATGGGGAGATCGACCACACTCTCTCTCTTTCTTTTTCTATATTTTTTTTCCAGAACTCTAAGATTTACTCCACAACTTGTTTCCTATAATATCTCATTCCCAACCAACCTAGAGTAATCCCCAAGACTTAGTTATTTCTCTCTAGGTTACACATGTTTTCTACCATGGGTGGGTTCCACACGGTTTCTACCTACACTATGTATATATATATATATATATCCATATACAAATAAGTACGCCCCACCTAACGTACCCTACATGCACGAGTTAATTTAATTAGACCCCTTATATATATACTTATTGCATGCATTATTTACGTAAAGATAATAATAATAATAATATATATATATATATATATACATATATACTTGTATACTTACATGTGCACCCTTAGTGCACGTGCTATTTTTCATGTGCATGCATGCAAGGTCTTACGTACAATATACGTTATATGCGTCGTATAGCTATATATATATGCCTCCTAAAAGTGTTTTTGCAACTATCCAATTATTCCTTTTATGCATTTAACCCTACAGTTGTGGTGCAAAAGTATTTTTGCACTGCTCTTCATCGCATCCTATGTAAGAGGTACTAGTTTAGTTAAAGGTTGGAATCAATCCAACAACCTCACTCATTACACGAAGTCACGTTTGGCATTACTTCCTTTCATGTGCACGGCTTCAGTTGCCATGCTTTTTTTTACACATGCCACCCCACATTGGGTGTGCACAAAACCATGGGCCCAGCCCATAGACTTTTTTCAAGGCCCACACAAGAATTTTTATGGTGTTACATTATCACCCCCTAAACAAAAAATTTGTCCCAAAATTTAATCTACAAGGCCCAAAATTTTCATGGTCTTCCAACGTCTGAATTGTTTGTTCGGGCTGTTGGCAGATGATGCACTTAGACACATACGAGTTGATGTCATTCTTCATTCCTTTCCATCAAAGATCCCGCTTCAAGTCATTGTACATTTTTGTGCTTATTGGGTGTATGTCGAAAACTGATTCACGAGCCATAGTCAGGATCTCCTTCCTCAGTGCTTCATCCTCTGGTACACATAGCTTTCCCTGGAACTTCACTCCCCCATCAGCTCTTTGCATCTACCCCTCGGGTGCCTCGTTGGAGCTGAGTTTTCCCAGAACTTCTTGTAGCTTTACATCCTACTTTTGTGCTTCCACAATTCGCCTGATGATTCTCGGTTATACCATCATGTTAGCTTAATATGCACTCGCGTCGCCATTCTCTACTCTGAGATTATACTCGTCCACCATTTGCAACATCATCACTACCATCCCCTGATGCTTCCTGCTGAATGCGTCTGCTACCACATTCGTTTTTCCTGGATGGTAATTTAAGGTGAAGTCGTAGTCTTTCAAAAACTCCAACCATCTTCTCTGTCGCAAATTCAAATCCTTTTGTGTGAATATATACTTCAAACTTTTGTGATCCGAGTATACTTCAAACTTTTCTCCATACAGATAGTGTCTCCAAAGTTTCAGTGTGAAAACCACCGGCGCCAGTTCAATATTATGAGTAGCATAGTTTTTCTCATGTTCCTTAAGCTGTCGCAATGAGTATGCTTCCACCTTCCCTTGCTGCATTAAGACTCCTCCCAAGCTGATTCTTGATGCATCACAGTATACCACGTATCCAATTCCTGGTTCGGGTGTCACCAAAATCGGTGTCGTTGTAAGTTTCTCCTTAAGCTTCTCAAAAGATTCTTCGTGCTATTGGTTCCACTTGAACTTTATACCCTAAGCCCAAAAAGCTTCGGATCTCAAAGACACTCTTCAATCGTTTCCATCCCACCACAGCTGCAATTTTTGATGGATCACCTGCAATTCCTTTCTCAGATATCACGTGTCCAAGAAAAAGTACTTCGGTCATCCAAAAATCACACTTGCTCTTTTTGGCGTATAACTGATGCTCCCATAGGGTTTGCAATATCGTTCCCAGGTGTTCCTTGTGCTCTTCCCGTGTTTTCGAGTACACCAGAATATCATCCATAAATACTACGACAAAATGATCCAGGTAGGGTCAAAAGACTGGATTCATCAAATCCATAAAAGCCGTTAGTGCGTTGGTTAACCCAAAGGGCATCACCAGGAACTCAAAATGCCCATATCTGGTTTGAAAAGCTGTCTTCACAATATCTTTTTCTCTTATTCTGAGCTGATGATATCTTGATCGTAAATCAATCTTGTTGAAGAATTAAGCACCCTTTAATTGATCAAATAGTTCATCAATCCTTGGTAATGGGTATCTGTTTTTTATTGTCACCTTATTAAGTTATCGGTAGTCGTTGCGCAGTCTCATTGACCCATCCTTCTTTCGTACAAATAAAATCGCAGCTCCCTATAGTGAAGCACTTGGTCTTATAAAACCCAATTATTGCAATTCACTCAATTGCTTTTCTAGTTCCTTGAACTCTTGAGGTGCCATTCAATATAGTGGAAACGAAATTTCCTTTATGCCAGGTTGCACTTTAATGGCGAACTCTATTTCTCTCTGGGAAGGTAGACCAGGCCATTCCTCAAGGAATACATCTATATACTCTTGTACTATAGTAATATCAGCTTCCTGAGTGCTCGCAATGTCTCTCTCCTCCAGGAATGCCAATAAGGCGTGGCGCTCGTTGGTTAGCGTTCGTCTCACTACACCCGACTGTAATGGGTTAATGATTCTTTCTCTATCTCCCCGAACTGATAACTTTTGTCCATCCGGTATGGTTAAGGTAACCTTCCTTTCAAAATAATCTAAGATCACACAATGGAAGGACAACCAGCCTATTCCCAAAATCACATCATACGTAAGCATTTTTATGGGTAAGAGATCTACTGCTAATTCTCGATCAACGGACACAATAGGACAATCTCTACACACTTTACTCAATGCTATAGTTATTCCTACTGGTGATGAGATATGCAAAATGTACCCTAGGAATGTGACTTCTAAGCCAATTATTATAGAAAAATGCACAGATATAAACGAGTGTGTAGCACTAGAATCAAACAATATTTTAGCCCAAGAACTGAAGACTAAGAATCTACCTTCAATGGTCGTATTTTATATTTTTACTTCTGGCAGTGCTAGGTAACTGATCTACCCTTGCACCCTAGGCTTATCTTGCTGAAGTAGCCTATACTGTTGTGGCTGATTATTGGCCCTCTGCTGACCCGTGGCTCGTCCTTGTCCTACATACTGTTGAGTATTCCGTTGAGGTTAGACTTGCCCCTGTGGCCAATAGTTATTTGTTCTGCTTCCTTGTCCTTGAGGTTGTTGAGAGCAGTTCTTTATTATATGTCCTACCACTCTGCATGTATAACACTTCCTTTCTGCTTCATTAGTCCTTTATGCCCGAGTTTTTTTGAAAGCTTGTGATTGTTGAGTCTGTTTAGGGTTTGTCTTATGCTTATTTCTTTGTTCTCACTGGTCCCTTTCTTTCTGCCCCTTCTCCCAATCTGCCTCAACCACCAGTGCCGTCTCCACCACTCTCGCATATGTAACATGACAGAATGGCACCACCTTATTTCGAATTTGATTCCTCAGTCCTCCCTAGAACTTTCGTGCCTTCAGTACTTCAGTGGTTATCACATGCGGTGCATAGCGCGACAACTCTGTAAACTTCCTTTCATACCGGGTTACCGTCAATTTCCCTTGTGTGAGTTCTATAAGCTCAACAATTTTCTGTGCTCGAGCCTTCTCAGGGAAGTACTTTTCTAAGAACTGCATCCCAATCTCCCCCAGGTCATGGTCTCAATATTGTGAGTCCTTGCAATTGTTCCCCACCAATGGTCTGCCTCGCCTTCAAACATGTATGTCACTAACCTTACGCGATGTTCCTCTACAACCCCCATAGCCGTGAACTTCTTTTGTATCCCCAATAACCATTCTTCTGCCTTCATGGGTTTCTTATTTCCTTGGAACTCCTTTAGTTGTAACCTTAGGAATTCTTTCAGAGCGTTCGTTTGCCTATTTTTCGTCTCAACAACTGGGTTAGGTGGTCGTTTACTCTACTGTCCCCGGTTCCCTTGCATGTTGTCGGTGATCCTTCCTAGGACATCCACCACCCTATCCAGGTTTCGTTCAAGATGTTGAGACTTGGCTTGCAATCCTTCATTTACCTCTGCCCGTGTGGCTGCGGATGTTGCTTCATGAACGTCAGCAACATTACGTTGTGAAGGTCCACGAGCCATTCCTAGCCGAAAAATGTTTCTATTAATCGTCAGGTCTAATTACATCAACGCATACACACGATACTTAGTTAAGGTTATAAAACCTCTCACCAATTTCTTGAATAAGGATTGTTACTTAGAATTGAGAGATATTTTTTATAATTCATTTGTTTTAATGACGTAACGTCAAAGTAAAGCATACACAAAATTATATATACATATACCTATATATAAAAAAAATTGAAAGCATCTCACTTTAAGGAATTTAACAAATCATCGAAACAAACACCATTTTTTTTTCTCAAAAAGGATTTTACCAACAACAAATGGACTCCATAAGTTCCAAAACGACAAAAAGCCTACGCTCTCATACCAACTATAGCATCCCGACCATGGGTGTACTTACACTACACTTGGGTGTAAATATCCAAAGTCTAGAACATTAATTATGCGGGTCTTGAAATACATTTTAGTCCATCTCTCGTGGGCTTGGTCAGTTCAGGCCTAACAAAACTAGGTTTGGGTCTTAGTCAAATAAGTCAAATAGGGCCCATGGTTAAATTAGAATTTTCAAAACATAACTCAATATGGTTAGACCTGACCATAGGCCCATGCAAGTCATTGGGTCTCACTAGGGTTCTAGGGTCCACATGCCTTAAGCCTCTTTTCTTTCTCTGAAGACATACCATCAAAGAGCTTAAATTTTTCGGGATGCCACGTTATGTAATAGGTGTTCAAAACAGAAGCACCTTCTGGGGTTTTATTCAAAAACGTGTCTACATTCTCACAATATTTTTAAAATAATTTTAAGTCAAAAAAAATACATAAAATAACACATTGATTAGACCTCATGCAGCTGACAGAATCTACATGATGTTCAGTTAAAAAATGCGGTTTACGTTCTGGGTGTCAGAATCATGTTCCGTAGAACCCATTGAAATAAGACTCAGAGCTTCAGATCTTTCATATTTTTGCCAAAGTCTAATTCCTAAAGGATTCCTCCAGAAATCAGGTGCAACCCAGCACAAGAGAAATCTATACCATCTTTCTATACACAAGCATCAGATTTTAAAATATACAAATGAAACTTAACCTTCTTCTAAAATCCTGAAATTTTTACTATAATGTTTACTGGATCTCATGAATCCAGAGATACAACCAAAACTAAAATCCCATAAACTAAATAGTAATTAAGATCCAAACACTAACGGCTGGTCAAAGAATCCAGCCTACTGTCCAAAAATTAAAATAGACCCAAACTTATTCAAGTAATAAATAACTAAAAATAATGTTCATAAAAGATCTATCTAGTCTTCTTCCTCACGAGTACGTCGCAATTCGTGTTCCTACGTATCATTTTCACTGATCTGTAAAAGATAAAATGAATGGGGTGAGCCAATGCTCAGTAGGGATTCATAATTCATCTAACACAGTACAATATCATAACAAACATATATAATTCATATATTGAACAGCAACAAATCAAAATAATAACATCAACTTTACCGAAGATTTCAGACCGAACAATTAGTTCACTTTCTTGTTTAAATTATTAGGTTTCTCTTTCCATCGTACATCGTACGATCTTTTGCAGGAATCCCTTATCTTAGAGGACATGACTTGTAATAACCCATCAAGCCATGCATCACTTCTCAATATCTCTTATTAGATGAACATTTTTTTCTTCATTTTTTTAATGGGATTTAAACATCATGAAATATATATATCAATAGATGTAAAATAGCCATTCATGAACATATATTCAACTTCAAAATCAAGAGAAAATAAATAAATTTATACTCACAAACTACCCACGTTTTCTCCTACCTTTATTGCACGACTGGGTAACAGTTGATCCACTAGCTTCTTCTCCTTTCTCTAAGTTTTTGAAAAAGAAATACACCCTAAACCAGGCCCTAAGGTTGCTGCCATTTTCTCCCTTTTTTTTATTCAACTCTCCAAAAGTGGAGAGACTTGGAGGGATCGACCCTAGTATAGCTGATCTCTCCCTCTCTCCGTAGATTTTCTCTATCTCTATGAATTCCTAAATATTTTCTTTGACTAAAGATAGAGATTTAGAATTCTTTTTTATAAGAAAACTACTCCCACAAGCTATACGGTTTGGGTTTCTAAGATTGAATAGTGGTGATCACTTGATCACCATCCAAGTGTTCATATTATTTTAACTTTATGAGAAACCCTAGTACCAAGTGAGAAGATTTAGCTAATAGGTAACTAATTTTTAGCGAAAGAATTGAGGAGAGATCGACCTCTTCTTAGGCTTGACCGACTCACACAGAGTGGCCCTTGTTTTTATGCCAAATTAATTTCCTAAAATTTATGGAGACCCAATAGGATGTTCACAAGTGTCCCAAGATTAGATCCAATGTTCGGATAATCCCAAACCTTACTAGATTACAAAAAATAACCCTACCTTTAATTTAGGGTAAGTTTTCTAGGTTTTATGTAAGAATAGGATTCTTAAAAAAAATTATCATGTATGGGTCGATCCTCTCTTATGGAGAGATCGACCATACTCTCTCTCTTTCTCTTTCTATATTTTTTTTCCAAAACTCTAAGATTTACTCCACAACTTGTTTCCTGTAATATCTCATTCCCAACCAACCTAGAGTAATCCCCAAGATTTAGTTATTTCTCTCTAGGTTACACACGTTTTCTACCATTGGTGGGGTCCACACGGTTTCTACCTACACTATATATATATATGTACGCCCCACCTAACGTACCCTACATGCATGAGTTAATTTAATTAGACCCCTTATATATATATACTTATTGCATGCATTATTTATGTAAAAATAATAATAATAATATTATTATTATATACAATATATATATATATATACATATATACTTGTAAACATACACGTGCACCCTTAGTGTACGTGCCATTTTACGTACATGCATGCATGCATGCAAGGTCTTACGTACGATATACCTTATATGCGTTGTATAGCTATATATATGCCTCGTAAAAGTATTTTTGCTACTATCCAATTATTCATTTTATGCATTTAAACCTACACTTGTTGTGCAAGTATTTTTGCGCTACACCTCATCTCATCCTATGCATGAGGTACTGGTTTAGTTAACGGTTAGAATCAATCCGTCAACCTCTCACTCATTACACGATATCAGGTGTAGCATTACTTCATTTTACGTGCATGGCTTCAGTTGCCATGCTTTCTTTACACATGCCACCCCGCATTGGGTATGCACAAAACTATAGGCCCAGCCCATGGGCTTTTTTTCAAGGCCCACACAAGAATTTTTATGGTGTTACATTATCACCCCCTAAACAAAAATTTCATCCCGAAATTTAATCTACAAGGTCTAGGAATTACCTACGAAGAGTTCCAAATGTTTATCTCTCATCTCCTCTTCAGATTCCCATGTCGCCTCTTCTGACCCATGGTGTTGCCACTGAACCTTCATAAACTGTTTTGTTCTGTTCTGAAGTTTTCATTCCTTCGTTTCTAAGATTCGAATGGGTTCCACCTCATAGCTCACGTCTTCATTGACCTGAACTTCTTGCCACTCTATGACGTGATCGGGGTCCGGGTTGTATTTTCGCAACATGGACACGTGAAACACGTTGTGCACCTTTGCCAACTGTGGAGGTAAGGCTAGGCGGTATGCTAGTTCCCCAACTTGTTCGAGGATTTGAAATGGTCCAATGTACCTTGGGGTAAGTTTTCCTTTGCTCCTGAATCGTTTGACTCTCAGTCGAGGGCTGACCTTCAATAACACATGATCTCCTTCTTAGAACTGTAAGGGTCTCCTCTGGTTATCAGCGTAGCTCTTTTTTGGCTTTGTGCAGTACTTAATTGCTCCTTAATTAGTTTAATTTTCTCTGTAGTCTCTTGAATCACCTCCAGTCCTAGGATTCATTTCTCCCAAACTTCTGTCCAACACAACAGGGTTCGACAAGGTCTCTCGTAAAGTGCCTCGAACGATGCTATGCCAATGCTGGCTTGGTAGCTTTTATTGTAAGCGAACTCCACAAATGGTAACTGATCATGCCAATCAACTTGGAGGTGAAAAGCGGATCTCTATCCGAGATAATTGATAATGGCATGCCTTAGTATTTTACAATCTCTCGGATGTACAGTTCACTTAGGGTGGTGATTGTATCTTTACTTTTCACAGCCAAAAAGTGGGCAGCATTCGTGAGTCGGTTGATAATGACCCACACACTAGAGAAGCGTTGCTTAGTCTTAGGTAACCCTCTCACAAAGTCTATTGCGACAAAATTCCATTTCCATTCCGCTACTCCAAGTGGCTTTAGTGTTCCGCATATTTTCTGGTGCTCGATCTTCACCTGTTGGCAGATGATGCACTTAGACACATATGAGTTGATGTCCTTCTTTATTCCTTTCCACCAGAGATGCCGCTTCAAATCGTTGTACATTTTTGTACTTCCTGGGTGTATAGCGAAAACTGATTCGTGAGCCATAATCAGGATTTCCTTCTTAAGCGCTTCATCCTCCTATACACATAGCATTCCCTGGAACTTCACTCCCACATCAGCTCATTGCGTCCACCCCTCGGGTGCCTCGTTGTTGTCGAGTTTTCCCAGTTTTCTTGTAGCTTTACATCCCGCTTTTGTGCTTCCACAATTCGCTTGATGATTCCCGGTTCTGCCACTATATTGGCTAAATATGCACATACGTCACCCTTCTCTACTCTGAGATAATACTCGTCCACCATTTGCAACATCATCGCTACCGTCCCCTGATGCTTCCTGCCGAGTACGTCCGCTACCAAATTCATTTTTCCTGGATAGTAATTCAAGGTGAAGTCGTAGTCCTTCAAAAACTCCAGCCATCTTCCCTGTCGGAAATTCAAATCCTTTTGTGTGAATATATACTTCAGACTTTTGTGATCCGAGTATACTTCAAACTTTTCTCCATACAGATAGTGTCTCCAAAGTTTCAGTGTGAAAACCACCGACGCCAGTTTAAGATTATGAGTAGCATAGTTTTTCTCATGTTCCTTAAGCTGTCGCAATGAGTATGCTTCCACCTTCCCTTGCTGCATTAAGACTCATCCCAAGCTGATTCTTGATGCATCACAGTATACCACGTATCTAATTCCTGGTTCGGGCGTCACCAAAATCGGTGTCGTTGTAAGTTTCTCCTTAAGCTTCTCAAAAGATTCTTCACGCTATTGGTTCCACTCGAACTTTACACCCCAAGCTTAAAAAGCTTCGGATCTCAAAGATACTCTTCGGTCATTCCCATCCCACCACCGCTGCAATTTCTGCTTGATCAACTGCAATTCCTTTCTCAGATATCACGTGTCCAAGAAATAGTACTTCAGTCATCCAAAAATCACACTTGCTCTTTCTGGCGTATAGCCGATGCTCTTTTAGGGTTTGTAATACCGTTCTCAGGAGTTCCTCATGCTCTTCCCGAGTTTTTGAGTACACCAGAATATCATCCACATACATTAAGACAAAATGATCCAAATAGGGTCGAAAGACTCGATTCATCAAATCCATAAAAGCTGTTGGTACGTTGGTTAACCCAAAGGGTATCACTATGAACTCAAAATGCCTATATTTGGTTCGAAAAGCCGTCTTCGCAATATCTTTCTCCCTTATTCTGAGCTGATGATATCCTGACCGTAAATCAATCTTGGTGAAGAATTTAGCACCCTTCAATTGATCAAACAAGTCATCAATCCTTGGCAATGGGATCGATTTTTGATTGTGACCTTATTGAGTTGTCGGTAGTCAATGCACAGCCTCATTGACCCATCCTTCTTTCGTACAAATCCCCATAGTGAAGCATTTAGTCGTATAAAACTCAATTGTTGCAATTCTCTCAATTGCTTTTTTAGTTTCTTGAACTCTTGAGGTGCCATTCGATATGGTGGAATCGAAATTTCCTTCATTCCAGGTTGCAGATCAATGGCGAACTCTATTTCTCTCTAGGGAGGTAGACCAAGTAGTTTCTTAGGGAATACATCCATATACTCTTGTACTATGGGAATATCACCTTCCTGAGTGCTCGCAACGTCTCTTTCCTCCAGGAATGCCAATAAGGTACCATGCTCGTTGGTTAGTCTTCGTCTCACTACACCCAGTTGTAACGGGTTAATGATTATTTCTTTGTCTCCCCAAACTGATAACTTTTGTCCATCCGGCATGGCTAAGGTAACCTTCCTTTTAAAACAACCTAAGATCACACAATGGAAGGACAACCAGCCTATTCCCAAAATCAAATCATACGTAAGCATATTAATAAGTAAGAGATCTGCTGCAATTCTCGATCAACGAACACAATAGGATAATCTCTACACACTTTACTCAATGCTATAGTTGTTCCTACTGGTGTTGAGATATGCAAAATGTACCCTAAGAATGTGACTTCTAGGCCAAGTGTTGTAGCAAAATGCACAGATATAAACGAGTGTGTAGCACCAGAATCAAACAATATTTTCGCCCAAGGACTGAAGACTAAGAATCTACCTTCAATGGTCATATTTTATGTTTTTTACTTCTGGCAGTGCTAGGTGACTGATATGCCCTTCCGCCCTAGGCTGACCTTGCTGAAGTGGCCTATACTGTTGTGGCTGACTATTGGTCCTCTACTGACCCATGCTTCGTCCTTGTCATACATATTGTTGAGTATTCCGTTGAGGTTGTACTTATCCCTGTGGCCGATAGTTATTTGATCCGCTTCCCTGTCCTTGAGGTTGTTGTGGGCAGTTCTTTATTATATGTCCTACCGCTCCGCATCTATAACACTTCCTTTCTCCTTCATTAGTCGTTTGCGCCCGAGTTTTTTTGAAAGCTTGTGATTGTTGAGTCTGTTTAGGGTTTGGCTTATGCTTCTGTCTTTGTTCTCACTGGTCCCTTTCTTTCTGCCCCTTTTCCCAATCTACCTCAATCACCAGTGTCGTCTCCACCACTCTCGCATATGTAACATGACAGAATGGCACCACCTTGCCTCGAATTTGATTCCTCAGTCCTCCATGGACTTTTATGCCTTCAGTACTTCAGTGGCTATCACATGTGGTGCATATATAGTGTGACAACTTTGTAATCTTCTTGTCATATTGGGTTACCGTCATGTCCCCTTGTGTGAGTTCTATAAACTCAACACTTTTCTATGCTCGAGCCTTCTCAAGGAAGTACTTTCCTAAGAACCGCATCTCAAACTCCCCCAGGCCATGGTCTTAACATTGTGAGTCCTTGCAATTATTCCCCACCAATGGTCTGCCTCACCTTCGAACATGTATGTCGCTAACCTTACGCGATGCTCCTCTGCAGCCCCCATAGCCGTGAACTTCTTTTGTATCCCCAATAGCCATTCTTTTGCCTTCATGGGTTTCTCATTTCCTTGGAACTCCTTTGGTTGTAAACTCTGGAATTCTTTTAGAGCGTTCGTCCACCTATTTTTCGTCTCAACCGCTGGGTTAGGTGGTGGTTAACTCTGCTACCTTGGTTCCCTTGCATGTTGTTGGTGATCCTTCCCAGGACATCCACCACCCTATCCAGGTTTCATTCAAGATGTTGAGTCTTGGCTTGCAGTCCTTCATTCACCTCTGCCCGTGTGGCTGCGGATGTTTCTTCATGCACATCAGCAACATTACGTTGTGAAGGTCCACGAGCCGTTCCTAGTCGAAAAATGTTTCTATTAATTGTCAGGTCGAATTACATCAACGCTTACACACGGTACTTAGTTAAGGTTATAAAACCTCTCACCAATTTCTTGAATAAGGATTGTTACTTGGACTTGGGAGATATTTTTATAATTCATTTATTTTAATGACGTAACGTCAAAGTAAAACAAGCATACATACAATTATATATACATATACCTATATATATATATATATATATATATAAAATTTGAAAGCTTCTCACTTTAAGGAATTTAACAAATCATCGAAACAAACACCATTTTTTTCTCAAAAAGGATTTTACTAACAACAAATGGACTCCACAAGTTCTAAAAAGACCTAGAGCCTACGCTCTGATACCAATTGTAACATCCCGGCCTTGAGTGTACTTACACCACACTTGGGTGTAAATATCCAAAGCCCAGAACATTAATTATGCGGGTTTTGAAATACATTTTAGTCCATCTCTCTTGTGCTTGGTCAGTTCAGGCCCAACAAAATTGGGTTTGGTCTTAGTTAAATAAATCAAATATGGCCCATGTCTAAATAAGGGTTTTCAAAACATAACTCAATATGGTTAGGCATGACCATAGGCCCACACAAGTCATTGGGTCTGACTAGGGTTCTAGGGTCCACATGCCTTATGCCTTTTTATCTCTTAAGACATGCAAGCAGAGAGCTTAAACTTTGTTAGATGCCATGCTATATAATAGGTATTCAAAACAGAAGCACCTTCTAGGGTTTTGTTAAAAAACGTGTCTACATTCTCATAATATTTTAAAATATTTTTAAGTCAGAAAAATATGCATAAAATAACACGTTGATTAGACCTCATGCAGCTGATAGAATCTGCATGATGTTCAGTTAAAAATTTGTGGTTTATACTGTGGGTGTCGGAATCATGTTCTGTGAGAACCTTCTGAAACTAGACTCAGACCTCACATCTTTCATGTTTTGGCCAAAATCTAATTCCCAAATAATTCTTCCAGAACTAAGCGCAACCTAGCACAAGATAAATCGATATCATCTTTCAGTACGCAAGCATCAGATTTTAAAATATACAAACGAACCTTAACCTTCTTCTAAAATCATGAAATTTTTACTGTAACTTCTAATGGATCTCATGAATCCATTATACAACCAAAAATAAAATCCCATAAATGAAATAGTAATTAAGATCCAAATACTAACGGCTGGTTAGAGAATCCAGCATGTTGTCCAAAAACCAAAATAGACCCAAATCAACATAAAAACGTCCCATCTTTTCCAAGTAACCTTTCCAAACTTATTCAAGTAATAAACAACTAAAACTAATGTTCATAGAAGACCTACCTAATCTTCTTCCTCGTGAGTATGCCGCAACTCGTGTTCCAACGTATCCCTTTCACTGATCTGTGAAAGATGAAACGAATGGGATGAGCCAATGTTTAATAAGGATTCATAATTCATCTAACACAGTACAATATCATAACAAACATATATAATACATATATTGAACAGCAACAAATCAAAATAATAACATCAATGTTACCGAAGATTTCAGACAGAACAATTGGTTCGCTTTATTGTTTAAATCATTAGGTTTCTCTTTCCATCGTACATCATACGATCTTCTACAGGAATCTCTCACCTTGGAGGACATGACTTGGAATAACCCATCAAGCTATGCATCACTTCTCAATATCTCTTATTAGATGAACATTTTCTTCATTATCTTTCATGGGATTTAAACATCATGAAATATATATCAACACATGTAATATAATATATATATATATATTAGTTCATGGAAAATAGCTCTTCATGAATATTTATTCAACTTCAAAATCAAGAGAAAATAAATAAGTTTATACTCACAAACTACCCATGTTTTCCCCTTCCTTTACCATGCAACTCGGTGACATTTGATCCACTAGCTTCTTCTCCTTTCTCTAAGCTTTAGAACCTTGAAGTTTTCCTATATTTTTTAAGAAGAAAAACACCCCAAACCAAGCCCTAAGGCTGCTACCGTTTTCTCCCTCTTTTTTTTTATTCAACTCTCCAAAAGTGGAGAGACTTGGAGGAATCGACCCTAGTATAGCTAATCTTTCTCTCTCTCTTCCTAGATTTTCTCTATCTAATTGAATTGTTAAAACTCCTCTCACTTTCCTAAATATTTTCTTTGATCAAAGATAGAGATTTAGAATTCTTTTTGATAAGAAAACTACTCCCACAAGCTATACGGTTTGGGTTTCTAAGATTGAATAGTGGTGATAGTGATCACCATCCAAGGGTTCATATTATTTTAACTTTATGAGAAACCCTAGTACCAAGTGAGAAGGTTTAGCTAATAGGTAACTAATTTTTAGGGAAAGAATTGAGGAGAGATCGACCTCCTCTTAGGCTTGGCCGACTCACACAAAGTAGCCGTTGTTTTTATGTCAAATTGATTTCTTAAAATTTATGAGGACCCACAAAGATGTTCATAAGTGTCCCAAGATTAGATCCAATGGTTCGGATGATCCCAAACCTTACTAGATTACCAAAAATAATCCTACATTTAACTTGGGGTAATTTTTTTAGGTTTTGTGTAAAAATGGGATTCTTAAAAAAAATTAACATGTGTGGGTCGATCCTCTCTTATGGAGAGATCGACACAATCTCTCTCTTTCTCTTTCTATATTTTTTTTTCCAAAACTCTAAGATTTACTCCACAACTTGTTTCCTATAATTTTTCATTCCCAACCAACCTAGAGTAATCCCCAAGACTTGGTTATTTCTCTCTTGGTTACACATGTTTTCTACCATGGGTGGGGTCCACACGGTTTCTACCTATACTATGTATATATATATANGGTTACACACGTTTTCTACCATGGGTGGGGTCCACACGGTTTCTACTTACACTATAAATATCTATATAAATATATATATACATATATATATATATATATATCCATATACAAATACGTACGCCCCACCTAACGTACCCTATATGCATGAGTTAATTTAATTAGACCCCTTATATATATACCTATTGCATGCATTATTTACGTAAAGATATTAATAATAATAATATATACATATATATATATCCATATATAAATACGTACGCCCCACCTAACATACCCTACATGAATGAGTTAATTTAATTAGACCCCTTATATATATACGTATTGCATGGATTATTTATATAAAAATAATAATTATAATAATTATAATAATAATAATATTGTTATTATTATATACATATATATATATATACTTGTATACATACATGTGTACCCTTTGTGCACGTGCCCTTTTTCACATGCATACATGCAATGTCTTACGTACGATATATGCTATATGCGTCGTATAGTTATATATATATGCCTCGCAAAAGTGTTTTTGCAACTATCTAATTATTTATTTTATGCATTTAACCCTACACTTGTTGTGCAAAAGTATTTTTGCGCTACTTTTCATCTCATCCTATGCATGAGGTACTAGTTTAGTTAAAGGTTGGAATCAATCCGTCAATCTCTCACTCATCACACGAAGTCACATGTGGTATTACTTCCTTTCACGTGCGTGGTTTCAGTTGCCATGCTTTCTTTACACATGCCACCCCACATTGGGTGTGTACAAAACCATGGGCCCAGCCCATGCGCTTTTTTCAAGACCCACATAAAAAATTTTATGGTGTTACATAACACGTAGCAAGTCTGAAGATGAGCAAAATGATAAGAATGTAATATCGAGAGTTCAGGAAGATAAAAGTGTCATTGTAGGTTGGTTGTGGTGGTTTCAGTTCGTGGAGCACGAGCAATGTGGGATATTAGAAGTTATTAACAGTTAGAGATGAGGATTAAATAAAATGAGAAAGGCAAGAAAATATGAGGAATCAAAATCTATCAACATGATTAATGCAAACTTCTTTGTTTAATCATTAGGGCCCTGCTTAGTATGTAGGAAAAATTTACAGAATGTAAATTACCACAGCTGTAGTAGTGGTAGTTTGCATGGACAAACAAGGCCATAATATCCTAACTAGTAGAGGAATACCATACCAAGCAGCTGATTTATCAATTTGACTAGGAATAACTGCAGATGCGAATTTTCCATGCATACCAAGCAGAGCCTAGATTAGACTTACTTCCAGTTCGTGTATTTTTCTTTACTTTAGTACAACTACATACCTTTCTCACTTTACTTACAAAATGAAGTACTTTATTGTTCTTTAGTTAAATTTTATTTAATTTCCTTTAATGTTTCAAGCACACCAGCAAGTCCTCTTAAGTGAGGCACCAAGAACTCTTTGTCTGTTAATCAGATACTTATAATTAGTCAAATCATTGACTTGGCACGCCCAAGAACTAAAACACAGTTGACAATAAATACCCTAACACTTCCATCTTCCTACCCCACCCACCTCGGCCTCCACCGCCAGCACCAACAACCCATTCTCTAAAATCTCCTTCTTCCTCTTTCTATTCATCTTCACCAACAAAAAGAAAAAAAAACAAGTTCATCGAAAAATTTCAACAACAAATGGTCGAATTTTTCGAAAAATTTCAACCATGGTCGAAATCATTATATCAACAGGTGTTCATCAAAAGTTTTCAAAAACTTCGACCATTTGTGGTTAATTTTTTCTTTTTAGTTCTGAATATTTTTTTCATAGTGGCGGTGGGTGGTAGGGTGAGTACTGGGATCAATAGAACTCACTTATGATTTCTTTCTCTTGATCTCTTTCACGTCTCTCCATCTTCCTCTCGACATCTCTCTCTTATATCTCTTTACTCTATTTTCTAAAGGCGATGGAGGTAGTGGTGGCAATGGTGAAACAGTTGTAAAAGGCTAATGGGGAGATGAAATGGTAGGATGTATTTTATGTTGTGGGGTGGAGATAAAAAGAGTTTTCCCTTCATCCTAGGCATCAAGTAGAGGTGTCAATTGAGCCATACCGGGCCGGCACGGCACAGACTTGAAGTGGGCTGGGCTGGCACGGTACGAAGCACGGTCAGCACGACAGGGTTTCGTATTGGGTCGTGCCGTGCCAAGTCACAATTTAGTTCAGCCCAGCACGGCCCACTGGCCCAGCACGACTGGGCCTCATGCTGGGCCGTGCCAGCCCAACGTGCCATGGGCTGCCCATCCGAAAATCCCGCCCTTGTTTTTTGAATTTTGAATGTTAACGGGCCGCCCAACGGGCTAGCCCATCGTGCCTTAACGGGCCTAAATCAGTAAAAACTGTTTTTTTGCCTATTTTTGTGTTTTTTTCATTTTATTTGACATTTATTACTTATATAAATATATGTACTAAATTTCTAATTATTAAAAACTTATGTATAAAAATATTTTAAAACCTAAAAATCTACATTAACATTAACAACTTAAATAAATTATTTAAAATATTAAAAATTTAAAATTAGAACACCATGTTTAATAAAATCCACTAATAAACTTTATTTATTAATATTAATTTTAAATTGAATACAAAAATTACATAAAAAAGGTGAGAATTGCATCATTATAGTTTGAGCACATCCCAACTAGGTTGGCACCCACTCAACTATCAATCATTTTCATTACTCTAACCTCTATAAGTTATTTAAAGAAAAAATTTACATCATAGTAAAAAAAAATTTACATATAACTTAAATTCTATTCATATCAGTTGCTGCATCTAAATTTTAAAATTCTTCCGCCAATTCATCATAGATTTCTTGTTCTCTGTTTTCTGAATCGTCCCAATCCTTCAAGCAGATCAAAGCATTTAAGATATCTGGATTTAGTCTTGTCCTTTTCTCGTTCAATACCCTGCCACCTGCACTAAAAGCAGACTCCGATACTACTGTGGACATTGGAGGAGTTAGTAAATCACGTGCCATGCTGGAAAGTATTAGGTAAGTCTGACCTTGTACTTTCCACCATTCTAAAATGTCAAAACTATATGCCTCTTTGGCAGATTTAAAATATGGAGCCGGAGTTCCCAAATAAGAATGAAGATCTGTTTTTACAATTGTACCATCTATACTTACCATTTGATTACTATCTGCAAGTAATCTCCAAGAAGCATCTCTAGTTCTAGTGGTTGGTGGTGGCATCATAATTGTACTGATACCTTAAAAAGTGTATCACTTAAATCCTTGCACTAAATATGATCGTTATTGAGTATGGTAGTAAGCAAGGGTCATTCCCGCAGAAGATTGTTCCTAATTTATAAGTTATTGACACAAAACAAACCAAAACTAACTAAAGATTAAAATAAAATTCAAAAACCTAATTAAACTGAATAGAAATAACTAAGACTATCTAGACACACTAAAGACACACTAAACATGTTGCACGTAAAATTGGGTGGGGGTGGAGGAAATTGGCTTCGATTTGATATGTAAACAAATTAAAGGAAAACAACTAGCTAAATTAGAATCTAAGAAAAACAGAATTTAAAAGGTTAAGAAATATGATGAGAAATATGGTTAAGAGATCATTCGCCACCTCTAAACATGATTTATAGTTAATGATTAGATTTATCTTTCACTTTCTTTTGAAATTAATAACCCTAAGACAATCACAAGTTCGATTATCTCGATTCGTCTCTACTTTGTTGTTGAGTAAAACAAGCTCTTCACTCAATCTCTTTCCATTAAACAACCTAGAACAAGCTCTCTAAATTTAATTTAATGAAAACAATAATCTTTTAAGAAAGACATAGGTTAAATCAAGCAATAAACACACAAGATCGGTTTATTTAACCTGAGTTACATTCCACTTACAATCAAACGAAAATCTCCCATAATCGTTGATGACAATCCGCTACTTTTGTTTAGAAATTTTGACAAAATGAATCAAAACCCTAAACTACAATTAAATAACTATCACATTCATCTAGTTGCGCACCTAAACAAACGTGACAACAATTTATGACAAATATAGCAGTGAAATATTAACAAATACAAAAGAGAGATGAAAGAAAAAATTCTGAAATTGATTAATTAAGAACCATGTCTAGGGTTTTGAAATTCACCCTTAACCAAAGAACTAATCTAGCTACACATATTAGAAATTTCAGAAACGGATTCATTAAAGAAAACTAATAGAAAGAAAGGGAAAAAAGAGTTTATGGGGTTGCAAATAGCTATGGTGGCTGAATCGCATACGCCCCTGTTTTGGGTGTTGAAAGAACAACAACAACCTCCCTGTTTTCTCCTGTTTTGGTATTGAAGAAAGAGTAGGGCAGCAGCAGCACCTTCCTTTTGTGCGTGAAGAAGAAAAAGACAGCAGCTGCAAGTAAATCCAGCCCCCTGTTTTGAGTGTGAAAGAAGGAAGCAACAACTGCCTTCCCTTGGGTGTGTAGCAGTCTAGAACAAGAAGAAGCAGTTGTATCTTCTGTGTGTCAGGAAGGAGGACAACAACAACAACAACACAGCAGCAGATCTCTTCTTTGTCTCCCTCTCCCTAGCAGCCACTTGTTTATACCGGTTGAAAAGAAGAAGGAGAACAACAATAGTAGCAGCCTCCTGATTTGGCGTGAAAATAGCAGTAACAACACACCCTTGTCTCTCTTTTGTGCGTCACAAACAAGAAGAAGCAGCATCAAACACCTAAAAACCTAACACCCAGCAATCGTTCTCTCTACTCTCTTATGCGTGTAGGAGAAAAAGAAACAACAGCAATTGATGTCGTTCAAAAGAAGAGAGGAAAAGAAAAATAGGGCAGCAGCCTTCCTTTTCAAAAGAATATAAAATCTTCCCCTCTTTTAAGATCCTAGTATCTATTTTTATCACACCCCAAACTGAAACAATAAACCACCGACTGACTTACAAAACTACAAATTTTGAAACCTAATTTTTTAAAGTAGTCTAACTAGTAGTCCCACTTAAAAAGAATTTCTTATGTAAAAAAAATATGTTTTCTTTAAAAAAAAACGTAGAAAGCAAGTAGAAATAAGCTAGAGTGCTTGATGACATCATGTTGATGTCACCAACCTGATTTCTCCTTTTAACATGCAGGTGCCCTTATAAAATTATGCTGGTGCCTTTATCAATTTATATTAGTTCAACTAATTTTATTCTTCAATTAATTTGCTCTGTGACATTCGCCAAATGTTGTAACTTGTCGATTTTTAACGCATTTTGACCGCTTCACTCACATTCCCTACACATAACCAAAATACACTTAATTAATTCAAATAGAATAAAATACTTAACTAACTAATGTAAATATAGACGTATTAAATGTTATATATGTGTGATTATCAAATACCCCCAAACTTACATTTTGCTAGTCCTCGAGCAAACCTAAAACTAAACTAGTCCTACTAAAAACAATATTCCTAACTCACTTTCGCAGGAATCGCGATTGCACTCAGCATGTGCAACAAGCCGTTAAACCCCTAGGTTACCCCTAGTGGACGAGTGTTGTCTCGTGAGGGTTTGCAGTTAATCTACCCACAAAATTATAAGTTCAAAATAAAACAGGGTTCACAATATTGTTTCAGAAAAAAATTAATGTATTGAAGCAGAAACATGTGCAATTAAAAAAGAGATTTTTAACAAGATAATAGATATGAATTAGAGTTTAGGACACTATCCGGACACTAAAAACCTTTCATAAATATTCAAGTCTATGAGTTAGAAGTAAATAGCCAACAAGACTACAGTTTTAGTTCTGAGAAAATCACAACCTTGATCACCTTCCTAATACATTTCGCATCGACTTCAGCCTTATGGTTATAAAATAAAATATTCAGAATTGTTTCACTCTTATATGTGAGTATGAATAAAGCACAAAACAAAGGACTCACATATATATTGAAGAACAAACTACTTTTAGAGGACTGATCTCATAGAAAGGAATATCAACCACTACATTGAGGATGGGGATGCTCACTCAACTTCTCACCTGATCAACAATCTAACCTCTCTTTTCCTAGTATCTAATAGGGTCATATAATGAGTAGAATAAAATGAAGTAGAATATAAATGGTAGAAAGGTGTAGGATTTCTGAGAAGATAGGGGCATTGGATCTTTAAGCCGGACCCCACTTGAATTGTACATCTTCACTTTTTCTTCAGTTGTCCTTTAACTTGAACTATTTTGAATTTGACTTCTTCATTTTCACCCTTTTTTTGTAGAAGAAAAATCACCACTTTTTGCATGTAGAACTTGATCTTGAAATAGTTCACTTGAAGACATATACACACATTGTCGTTCTTATTTTCTCTTTTTTAATCATCCCTATATACTTCTCAGAAACAATGGATAAAAAATTGTAAAGATGTAGAGGTAGTGAAGGTGAAACCTAATTGGCTTATTATCTTCTACCAAGTTAAGAGAGGTATGTCATTTCAGACTACAAGATTAAGATTTTTACAATCCTAATTTCACCCTCAGTGGTTGAAAAATTATAGCACTCATGAGATCAAGGAAAGTGCCGAAAAATAACTGTGAGATTGAGTAGCTCTTCATTCTACTCAGAATTAGCGCAGAAGAGATCTCTCAACGGACAATGAAAGGCTAACAAACTCACACTAGGTAAATAAAAATAAGTCTCCACTAGTGATTATTCGGGATCTCTTAGTTGGACTCAATCTTCACTAAGATTACACTAATGTGGCTATATGCATGAATTTCTCTAAGACTTGGTATTTTCGAAAAAAATTTAGCAAAGAGATAGTATAATAAACTAAAAATTTAAAATTTATTAGGAAACCAAAAATCACAATGTTAAAATTGCAAAGCTCCTAATTCACATCATCAACATGAACCCTATTCCATTTTGGAACTCAAGGACACTAAAAAAAATTAATTTTTCTCCCTTACCCCTAAACTTAAATCAAACATTGTAATGTTCCTAAATATAAATCTAGGAATAGTATGAACACAAAGAAATGTTGAAATAAGTACAGGTATAAGGAAAGAGATTACCATGAAGCGAATTAGTACCCAAAAATAGCAATGAATAAAATAAGCAATGAATCAAATAATGAAGAGTAAAAATAAGAGAGAGCAAATCTGAGTATGGCGTGCTCTCCACAACTGTAATTTTCCTCTATCCTTTGGGTTGCCTCCTAATTAACGTTTGGTTTAGTGTCCTCAGCCTGACTTATACCCCTATTTATCCATCAAGAGATGCTAGTTTGTAAAGAGGTACCTCCTTCACATTGTGCGTCACAAAAGGTTCATAATAAGGCTTCACTCTATATCCATTCACTTTAAACTCCTTATCCGTCTTCAAACTTCGAATTTCAACTGCACCATGAGGAAAAACATTAGTAACAATAAAAGGTCTAACCCATCGAGAACGTAACTTACCGGGAAATAACTTAAGGCGTGAGTGGAATAGAAGAACTTTCTGTCCAACAACAAAATCCTTCCTTGAGATCATCTTATCCTGAAATGCCTTAGTTTTTTCCTTATAGATCTGTAAACTCTCATAGGCGTCGTTTCTGATTTCCTCAAACTCATTTAGCTGGAGTTTCCTTTGTTCACCTGCAGCATCCATTTTCATATTACATTCTTTCACTGCCCAAAATGTCTTGTGCTCTAACTCAACAGGAAGATGACACGGCTTACCATACACAAGCTGAAATGGGGATATTCCAATTGGAGTTTTATATGCAGTCCTATATGCCCAAAGTGCGTCATCGAGTCGCAAACTCCAATCCTTCCTATTTGGTTTGACAGTCTTCTCTAGAATGGACTTGACTTCTCGGTTCGACACTTCAGCTTGCCCACTAGTTTGTGGGTGGTATGGCGTAGAAACCTTATGTGTAATGTTATACTTCTTTAGCAAAGCTTCGAATGATCGGTTGCAAAAATGACTACCTCTGTCGCTGATTATAGCTCTTGTTGTTCCAAACCTTGTAAAAATGTTAGTCTTTACAAAATCTACAACCACTTTAGAATCATTAGTTCGGGTAGCTTTTGCTTCTACCCATTTTGACATATAATCAACAACAACAAGTATGTAAAGATTACCATGCGAAGAAACAAAAGGTCCTATGAAATCAATACCCCAAACATCAAAGATTTCAACAATTAGTATAAGTGTTTGAGCCATTTGATTTCGTGCACCTAAGTTACCTTTTCTTTGACAACGGTCACAAGATTTACAAAAGATAAATGCATCTTTGAACAATGTAGGCCAATAAAATCCATTCTTAAGTACCTTGAGAGCTGTTCGTTTTGCTCCAAAATGTCCACCACATGCATAAGAATGACAGAAAGTGAGTATAGAAGAGAATTCAGAATTAGATACACACCTTCTTATCATTTGATCTGCACAATGCTTCCACAAATATGGATCATCCCACACATATTGTCCTGCGATCTTTTTCAGTTTATACTTTTGGGCATGAGTTAAATCATCAGGGATCTGTTTGGTGACCAAATAATTTACTATGTCCGCATACCAAGGGGCCGAGGTTACCACAATAAGTAACTGCTCATCCGGGAAGTTGTCTTCCAAAGGAAGTGCATCTTCATCATTAATGAGGCAGCTAAAGTGGCCTGCAACCAGATTTTCACTACCTTTCTTTTCCTTGACGTCTAGATCAAACTCTTGCAAGAGAAGTATCCACCTTATGAGCATCGGCTTTGCATCCTTTTTGGTGAGTAGGTACCTAAGAGCTGCATGATCAGAAAATACGATTACTTTAGTGCCAATTAAATAAGAACGAAACTTTTCTAAAGAAAAAATAACCGCTAAAGCTCTTTTTCAGTTGTGGAGTAGTTAAGTTGTGCATCATTCAAGGTCCTGGATGTATAATAGATGGCATGAGGAAGCTTGCCGACTCGCTGCCCCAAAACTGTCCCCACAGCATAATCACTTGCATCACATATCAACTCAAATGGATGGCTCCAATCTGGTGGTTGAATAACAGGAGCCATGGTCAAGAGCTCTTTTAATCGCTCAAATGCCTCTTTGCACTCTTCATTGAATTCAAATGCCAAGTCCTTCTGTAACAATCTGCATAAGGGCCTTGCAATCTTTGAAAAATCTTTGATAAACCTTCGATAAAATCCTGCATGACCAAGAAAAGAACGAACCTCCCTCACACTTGTGGGAGGTGGTAAGGAGCGAACAAGATCTATCTTAGATTTATCTACTTCTATTCC
>MVGT01002051.1:2134029-2148257 GCA_002174775.1 Macleaya cordata | reverse complement strand
CCTGTACCACCTATTGACTTAGATGAATAGGTTGCACTACATAAATTACATACTGCTCTCTCTTCTATTTTTCCCTTGAATGGAACTTCTTTAACTGTAAAAAATTGCCACACATCCGATTTTTTTTATCTTTTAGATGAAGTGGCACAAGAACTACCTGGGGTACCTTGGTTGGAAGCTTGAGGGGGTGTGACATTAGACTCATCAACTTTATAGAATTGGTTAGCATCCATATTTATCAAATTATGTAATAATATATAACAAATTAAATAAAAAAATAAATACCTCAACTAAATGTGGGAGAAACTTGAGAATGGAATTTTTTTTGAGATGAGAACCCTTGATTTTGAACTAACTTGCTTGAATTTGAGTTGAGGTCCCTTGATTTTGAGTGATCTTGCTTGATCTTGAAGTGTTAGCCCTTAATTGTTGTTGTGATGTGAGTTTGAGAGAGATTTTGAGAGAGATATGATGAAAAGTAAGAGTAGATTTGTGATTTTTGTGATAAAAATAAGTGGGGGTGTTAGTATTTATAGAGGGAGGGGGTACCACGTATGGACCAAATTGCCCCTGAAAATAGCCATTTTTTGGATGTTAAGGGAGGTAATTTGGTCAAAATAACAAAACTAGCCTTTTTACTGACGTTGGGCCGCTGTCGTGCCTGGGTCGTGCCGGACCGTGCTTTGGCCCATCGTGCCGACCGTTAGGCACGTAACGACTGTATTCGTGCCAGCCCATCGTGCTGAGCTGGGTCGTGCTGGATCCGTGCCGTTCTGGGCTCTGTGCCGTACTTGGGCTGGGCTGGGCCAAAATCGTGCCTGTGCCGTGCTCGTGCTACTGGGCTCAATAGGCCTGCCCAGCACGGCCCAGCCAATGTGCCGTGTCAGCCAAAACACGAAATGGGATGGGCTGGGCTGGACTGCCACGTGGCCGTGCTGGGTCGTGCCGTGCCTGCGCGGCCCGACCCAATTGACACCTCTAGCATCATGGCTCTACAAAATTGTTCTCCCGTTCCAAAACATTTTCCCTAAAATCATCCCGTAAACTTACGTCAGCTAAGCTGACACTTAAAATAGGTTATTTTCAGCCCAATGGGCCTCCAGATTATGGCCAACTATGATGTGGAAGTGAGTGACGAGACGGCTTACATAAGCTGTGGCAAGCACGTGAGTGGTTTAAGCGCGCGCAGAATCCAACTCAAAACACTAATTACTAATCCAATTTTAAACCCTAATTAGAAGGGCAATGATAACGTCACGCACAATTTTGAAACGGTTAATCAAACTCAAATGCTCGTCAGATATTTCGTCCACTCAAAATCACTACACATGTACTGTCCTCGCTGGCCCAGATTCCAGAAGATGACAATATCACATCTCATCTCCTCATCATCATAATTTAGTCTCTCTTTCTCTCTCTTCTTTCTCGTCCTTCGTTTTTGTTTCGTTCATCTTCTCTACAGAAACCCTAGGGTTTAGTTTTTTTTTGTTTTTTTTTTATATTTTTTGGTTTCTTCTCTTTCTTCTTCATCTCTAGGGTTTTACTTTATTTATCTTTAATTTATTTATTCGTTCGTCGGGTCGATCGATCTGTTGCTTTCTCTCTCTATGGAGTTCGGAGGTGCTCGAAAGAGGGGGAGACAGGATGGGAGTTTCAATGGTAACGGAGGAGGATTTAATAAGCGGAATAAGCAAGGTTCGTAGATTTTCATGCTCTCTTGCATTTTTCTTTTCTTGTGTTTCTAGAGGGATTTTTAGGTATTGATTGATCTCATTGTTCGAGTGGTATTCTCTGATTCTGGGTTTTGTTTGGATTCTTTGATGAAGTTTGTCTAGATTAGGTTTATGTATATATATATATATTTTGGTTTCTGGAGGTAAAATTGGGTTTACATTAAACCTAATTTGCTTTTGTGGTTCATTTAGGGTTCTATTACTTCTTTTTTAAAGTTGAAGTTTTGGTAAGTAAAATATTGTCTGTTTTTTTTTTTCTTCTCCTATTTTACTTTCTGAGGATGCTTAGGAACACGGGGTTTAACTTTAACTGGTGGTATAGACTTACTGTAGACCGAAGCCTTTTTTTGGGTTTCTGTCTTTTGATTTTTACATTGATGGGCACGTCTCACATGAGGCTTGGCTCTTTAAACTTGAAACGTTAAAATTAGGTTGACACGGATCTCATTGATGATTCGAAACTCCAAGTTATCATTAAAACAAGTTATGCACGACTGCACAAATTCATTTATTCACATTTGATTCAAGCTTCCTTCGACTAATATATGAAAATAATTGTGTTGAAATAAATAAATAAATAAAATTTGTGGAAAGATGAAGAAGTATTGTGAATCATTAATGGTTTTACCTTTCTAGTGTACCATGCTTTTCTGTTTCTCCTTGTCTCGACGCCTAAGAGAATGGTTATGCCGCTCTTAATTTTTATAAAAGAGGCGGTTTCACACTTTCACTAATGATATTAATCAGTTTTAATATCAGTCGTGGATGTTCTTGAAATACACTAATTGATAACTGACCGAAATTTTAACTAAGAAGAGGTAATTAATGTTCTGCAACAGAAATGGAGTCCTTTACAACTGGTATAGGAAGCAAATCGAAGCCATGCACCAAGTTTTTCAGGTTCTAATCTTAACCTATTTAATATTGCGAGTGCTTATAAATTCTAATAACAATTTGATTTTGTAAATTTTGCAAGCAAAGATAATGTTCTCAAGTCTAACAAATTGGACATCTAAAGTTGTGATACAGGTTCATACCTCGCCTTGCTAATCCAGATAACTAAGATTATTGAACAGAGAAAATGGTTGATTTTTATGAAAGTGAAGTCGGATATAACCAACTTTCAGGCTTTTTGTAGCTCAGAAGCAGTTGTACTTGGACTTCAAAGATGCCTTTTTTTCTTTTAATCATTATCTTATTATTACCTACCAAAGTTAATAATCACTACATTTGTTCCATTCAGATTATTGATTAAATTTTTTTTCATCTTGTTAGCTTGTAGTGGATCGAAAAAGGTGTTCAATCTTTTAATCATGCTTATAAGACTTAGTCGTGTGGTTGAGTTTGCTACTTACAGAATAAGTCCTTACAGACTCGAAAAAAATCCAACAATGAAGTTAATAATTCCTGAGTTTTGCAATTTTTGAATCATCATCAAACACAGAATTGTTACCTGCTTTTATTTTGAGATGTTTGGCTTCCATTGGTTGTGAATAAAACTTATTTGTCTGATCGGTCTTCACATAGCTGTGTCTGATTCCATTTTTTGGCTAGTTCGAAAGTCGGATGGTATTAGTTTATATCTTTTCCAATAGTACGTGTGCCTACAATGGTCGCTCTCAAGCAATAAATCTTGTGTCAAAGAATGGCAAGAGTGTTTGGTTCTTATGCTGAATTTTACTGTATTTCTTGTTCTTCTGAAGAAATGTTTTCTGGTTATTATTCAATTAAATTTAATTTCCTGTTTTCTGTTTGGAATCATTTACTACTATATGGTTTAACATTCCCATGATATAGGTCTTAGAAAAGAGATCTTTTAAGCAATTAATGTCTTAGGTGAACTATTTGCTACCCCAAGACTTGCGTAGGTAGGAGTTTTTTTAAAATAAAATTAGAGATTTTTTGGCATTTAAGATTAATAATTGAAGTATATGGGTTTTTTTTTACCTAGATGCAAATGGTGTTTAGAAATTTTCATTTTACGCTCTGCTTGGTATGGCTGGAAATGTTGCACTACAAACAGATACGACGATTTTTAAACAAATTGGTTGCTTGGTATGCCCACGCAAGTGACACTAACCGGGAATATTTACCATGGACCCACCTCACTATGGATAAATGCGGTGTGGACGCGTGCAGCCCTCTATCTCTTTTACTCGATCTTATGTGTTTTTATCAGCTACTCAGTTTGGCTTAACTCATTGAGCTATCATTGGTTTTTTTTGTTTGGATTGAGAGGATGAAATCTGCATAGCTTGATATGATTAAATCATTGAGAGCATGAGGATGAAAATATTAAATCCTAATGATTTTGTTTCATCCTTTGATTTCTTCTTTTAAAACTCGGCGAAAAATTTAAAAGGATTTCTTTCTTTGGTTTGTAATTTTTGGATTTTTGGGTTTTGTTTCAAACGCTAGAACTTCTCAATTTTTGTAAATCCTAATTTCCTTAGTGTTTTGTTTTATCGAGAATCTAAAATTGTTGTTTGGAATTTCGGGTTATTTATCCAAAAACTATGATTTTGGTTCCAAAGTTGAAAAGTATGTTATGGTTTTTGCTTTATGATGGTTTAAAACCTGAAATTTATATTGTCATTTCTGGATTCAAAATTAGCAATTAGGTTTCAAAATCTGAAATTTATGTTGTGGTTTTTAGAATGAGGGAGGTTATTGCACCCCCTCTTAGAACACCCCCTTATAACGCCCCCTCTTGTGGGGCCCACATATGATGCATCTAAGGGCTAATTTTTTTAGAGGATGTTCTCTTCACTATGTATATCATCATATTAAAAAATCAGCTCATTCTAAAACTTTTAACCCCTTCAAATTACTTCTTAAAAATTGGTAACTATTTGACCCTCAAATAGTTACCAAATAGTTACTAATTTTTAAAGCGTTAATTTGAAGGGGTTAGAAGTTTTAGAACGAAGTGATTTTTTAATATGATGATATACATAGTGAGAAGAACATCCTCTAAAAAAATCAGCCCTAGAATGCATCGCATGTGGGCCCCACAGGAGGGGGCGTTATAAGGGGGTGTTCTAAGAGGGGGTGCAATAACCTCCCTCTTTTAGAAATATGTATTTTCAAATTTGATATTTAAGAAATCTGAAATTTTAGGTTGTGAAATTCCAGGTTCCTTTGATTATGGAATCTGAGATTCGATAATTGTGGAATTTCATAGTTAAAGTTGAGTTTTTGAAATCTAATTGTTGGTTTTCATTTGATGATCAGGTTCAAGATGGTATTTACAAGGTACAACAAATTTATAAGGAACATACCAAGCAGTAGTACACATTTACACCAAATTTTGAACATACCAAGCATTAATAAATGTTTACAATTTGAAGTATTTACTGCAGTGAACATTTGCAATTGTAAACATTTACAAACTACAGGTGTTTATAGTGATACCAAGCTGGGCCTTAGTTACTTATCAAAAAAAGAAACTGGGCTTTAGTTGTAGTAAATTCTTTTTAAATGTTCTAAGCATATTTTCTGACATACTGATCTATTTTTTCTCTTGTACTTATTTGTTTGATTCTTTTGTAGCCATTTTTGGTAGATCTCCTAGTAATCTTTTTGCAAGTTTTAAATTTTATTACGTAGTAATTCTATTAGTATCCCACCTTCGTATATTATGTACTTCATTGTCTTCTTTTTTTCATAAGATAGTTCTATCATGCATTTGATAATCAGCATCCTGATCAATTCAATGTAGGATTGTAGCAATTAGAGTATACATCTAAACCAAATACAAATAAGATAGAGGAACTATATGTTCAATTAACTAGCATCACATGGGCTAGTTGATTATACTTTACCAAAAAAATGGGCTAGTTGATTATGATGACCTAACCTTGTAGCAGTTCTTGTTGATTGGTAGTTGTCCTACTGCAAGAGTAATATTCACCATATTTCATAACTCCGCAGTGATTATGCTAATTTTTTGGAGAAAAGTGTATTATGTGAATGTTATATCATGAGTCATTAGTAAATTAGTACTACAAATGGGAGTATTTGCTTGGTAATAATACTAATGTTTGTGTTTTTGGTGTATGACAAAGGTGCATTTTTATGGCTAATTTTCTTTGATGACCTACAATTTCAGTGTGAAGCAAAGAGTAAAATTTCACATGAATCACATGATGGATCTGTGATAGTTGACTTACAACGCTGTTGTTAATCACTACTGTAATGGCATATTTGATGCTACGGCCAACAACAGTGATAATGCATGCAATAGTGGCAAGATTACTCTTGTTGACTCGACTCTAAACCATATAATGTTACGTCACTTGTAACCAGCGTAACAAAAATTTCTACGAGGACAAGTGTGCTTGATTCATAAGAAACTATATTCAGTGCTTTTGCCTTTAGGCCTTCTTCACTTTGGCTTGTCAACTCTGCTAACATAATCAAGTTTCACGGAAGAGTAAACAAGATGCATATCATGCACTTTCGCCAGTAATTCCAGTTTGGAGAAGCTAAGAGTCTTCTTTCTCTAAAAGATTTGGAGTTGTTTCAACCTATTTATTGTCATTTGTAGTTTCACTATACCTGCTTGGATTGGTTGTATCACCAGATACATATTGGTTGATACTTGACACAGACCAGTTTTCAAGTCAAACCCTGAGTTGCATGGATTCTGGAAGAGTGAGGTACCCAATGTGGGTTTCTTTCAATTGAAATATGACCCCACTTTTTTTTTTCTGGAAAAAAATGACATTTTAACAGAAGCATTTTATTGTACACAAACCGTGGCAAACCAAGATTTATCTTTTGGAACACTCACAAACTTTGAAACAATGGAGGCTTTTGTGTTGGTTGTGGACACAGAGTGGACACATATCGAATTTTGGTACTCCTTGGACTCTTCTGCAACACTACAAAACCATTTCAATTTTCTTTCATTGCAAGTTGCATCATCACATTCTATGAATTTTACTTATTCCAATTGAAGTCTGGGATCCATCCTAAAAGTTGAACTTCTTTTTGAGTAAATAAAACTTCAAATATTTATATCTTCTCTTTACCAGTAAAGATGTATTTTCTTGTTATTAAGGTTTTTATGGCTATCATACAAATATCCTTTTAGTGAATTCTCAATCCCTTTAGTGTCATGGCGGGTGACATTTGGTTTTAGAAGCAATGAGATATGTGCAAATTCAAGCTTGCCTTTCAGGAACTTTGAAGCATAGTTAGTTTTTATCTCTTCAGTTTGTTATTAGTGAAGATAAATCAAACTGTTATGTAATATAGGTATTTTTACTACAATCGTGTGTGTACTTTTTAACAATATCATTTCTTTGCTGGGTCTGGTTCACTTTCATGTCTCAAGTCATTTTTTTTTCCTTCTTAGGTGCCTGCTGTTGTGGTCTTTTAATCACCATGGGTGCTTTTATGGTTATTAGAGGATGTCTCCATTTGAAACTTTATCTTTTCCTCTCATGTGGAACCTTTTAGGGGTAGTTGGACCACGGGCTGATAAAGTCTTGAAACTTTCTCTGTCCAGAATGGACAAAAGACATTTCTTATTGTTCCAAACTGAAATGTGTTTGACTAAAGATAAGTTTATTTTCATTATTATTCTACGAGGATGAGAAATTGTTATTTTTCTAGAAAGAACATTACTTGAGTGACAAAGCAGGGCTTTGAACATATGTGACATATATGCTAATTGTTGTTTGATCTCTTTGGCTTCCAAAGCGGGATAAGCCTTCCCTCTTATTATAAGCATTGATTGCAGTTAAGACCTCAGTTGTATGTTCTATACTTCAATAGCAAACTTTGCTCGAGTAACCAGGCTGTATATTCGTTTGCCTATTGTTTCCTTTCTCTTTTTTCCTTTTACATCTTGAGCATTGATGGGCTCTGATATTTCGTTTTGATTTTAATGCAGCACTGCTGGGTGCCCTTTTGGTGAAGGTTGCCACTTTTTGCACTATGTCCCTGGTGGCATCAACGCGGTGGCTCAGATGACTAACTTAGGTGGCAACCAAGCAGCTCCTCCGCCTCCATTTCCTAGAAACCAGGTAGTCTCACAGCCGCCCATGCACCACCAGAATGGTTCTTCGCTTGCAGGCGCCAAGACTCGCATATGCAACAAGTTCAACAGTGCAGAAGGGTGCAAGTTTGGAGATAAATGCCACTTTGCCCACAGCGAGAGGGAACTTGGCAGGGGTGGTGCTCCCACCCATGCCCATGAGGACCCCCGGGCTATGGGTCCTCCTCATATGGCTATGACGGGAGGCAGGTTCCCTGGTCGAATGGAACCACCACCGCCACCACCAGGCCTTGCTGCTGCAGCTAGTTTTGGTGCATCAGCAACTGCCAAGATCAGTGTAGATGCCTCCCTCGCTGGAGCAATCATCGGGAAGGGTGGTGTGAACTCCAAGCAGATCTGTCGCATCACAGGTGCAAAACTTGCGATAAGAGAACACGAATCAGATCCTAATTTGAGGAACATTGAGCTAGAAGGAACTTTTGATCAGATCAAGCAAGCCAGTGCAATGGTTCGTGAGCTAATCGTGAACGTTGGTTCATCAGCAGGCGCTGCTTCCATGAACCACCATCCGGCTGCTGGTGCTGGTGCTGCTGCAGCCCACAATAATACACCTGCAAACAACTACAAGACAAAGTTGTGTGAGAACCATACCAAGGGTTCATGCACGTTCGGGGAAAGGTGCCACTTTGCACACGGTGCAAACGAGCTGCGTAAGTAAAGAGGATGGTGTCTCTCTCTCTCTCTCTCTCTCTCTATCTCTAGGAGGTGAAGCTGTTCAACTTTGTGAGAAGAACAATAATGTGTGTATGGATGGTGTCACAGATCAGAGCTTATTTTTTGTTTTCCATATTATTATTAGTTTAGTACTAGTTTCTTCCCAGCAATACTGGTTTCTTTTATTTTAGTCTTTTTTTTTTTTTTTGGTTTTCAGGTATGGGGTAGTAGATGTATTTTTATATTAATTTAGTTCTCTTGTTTGTGTAGTCTGATGTTGGAAGGGAATTTCATATTTAGACCAAAACCAGTGAGGGCCCGCCCTTCCTATCTCCATCCAACTTGATTGTGCCAGAGTTAGTTTTTAACTCCCTCTCTCATCAGTTTTCTCTTTTGGTTATGGTTGTGGTTGCAATAAGAGAATCCTGATTACAAGCAACTCTCAAATCTATAGCATGAAAACAAGACATTTTACTGTCACTTTTCATTTATTAAAAAAAAAACTCACCTTTCTGGTAAATTATATCAATGATAAAATGACCTTTTGATTGCCCCCTAACAATACTAAGCATAACACCATCTTTTCTTTATCTTCTGACTTAGAAAAATGGTATAATATTGAAGAGGATTTCTGGAAACTCAAAGCTGGGGAAAAAGATGTGTTTCTAGGGGATAGAAATACCAAATATTTTCACACTCTGGCTTTGAGTAGGAACAATAGAAATAAAATTGTTTCTTTGCAGGATGAAGAGGGAGCTTTGCTTGAGGGAAAAGCTCCCCTATCCAATCTTGTCACTGATCACTTCAGCAAAGTTGCTGATTCTTTTTTCCGTGCTATTAATCCTGACCTTCTGAATCTCATTCCCACTGTGGTCACAACTTTGGATAATGAAAGTATCACTAGGATATCTACAGGAGAGGAAGTTAAGTTTGTTGTCTATGGGATGCAACCTTCTAAGTCTCTTGGCCCTGATGGTTTCCCAGCTCTTTTCTTTCAAAAGAACTGGGAAACAGTGGGTTAAGACCCAGTGGATATGGTCCAAATGTTTTTTAGAACTTCTTATCTCTTTAAACAAATCAACAAAACTTTTATCTCTCTCATACCTAAAGTCAAAAATCCACAGAGACCTGCTGATTTTAGACCTATTAGTCTATGCAACACTGTTTATAAAGTTATTTCCAAAATCCTAGCAAATAGGTTAAAACCTCTGCTCGACAAGTTGATATCTTCATACCAATCAGCCTTCATCCCAGGGAGACAAATCTCAGATAATATTATTATTGCTCTTGAGGTTATTCATACTATGAGAAGAAAAAAAAGGGAAGTTAGGGCTTATGGGAATCAAGATAGACATGTCTAAGGCCTTTGATAGAGTAGAATGATCTTTCCTTCTCTCCATTCTTAGAAAGATGGGTTTTTGTGATACTTGGTGTAACTATATCCATCAATGCATAAGTACCACTTCTTGTGCTGTTCTCCTGAATGGGGCACCCTGTGAGACCTTCTCCCCTTCTAGAGGTATCAGACAAGGAGACCCTTTGTCTCCTTACCTCTTTATTCTGTGTACGGAAGTCTTCTCCCGTACCCTAAATGATGCTGAGAATAGAGGTCTGATTCATGGGATTAAAGTGAGTAGAGCCAGCGCCCCTATTTCTCATTTTCTTTTTGCAGATGGCTGTCTCATCTTTGCAAAAGCAAACATCAAGGAGAGTAAAAATCTCCTTCAAATACTTGGCTCCTTTAGTCAAGCTTCTGGATAACTAATAAATTTTGAAAAATCAAGGATTTTCTTCTCTCCTAATTTTCATAATAAGTTTTGTAGAATGATAACAAAATTTTTCAAAGTTAGGAAAATCAAAATTACTGATAAGTACCTTGGGGTACCTCTTTTTACTAACAGGTCAAAGATCAAATGCTTTGAACCTCTTCTTGAACAGGTTGTTTTCAAACTCCAAGGTTGGAAGAGTAATCTGCTGTCTCCTGCTGTGAAGACCATCATGGTTAAGTCTGTGGTTTAAACCATCCCAACATACCAGACGGGATGTTTTGCTATCCCAAAATCAATCTCCACTAGGATCACTGGCCTTGAAAGGGATTTCTGGTGGAAAAAAAAAGGAACTAAGAAAGGCTTGTATCTAAAAGCCTGGTCTAGCTTTTGCAAACCCAAAAAGCAGGGAGGCCTAGGTTTTAGGCATTTTGATTTATTCAATTCTGCTATGTTGGCAAAAATTGGATGGAGGCTGATTACCTCTCCAAATTCTTTATGGGCTACTATACTTAGAACAAAATACTACCACAATGAAAATCTGTTCAACATCAGACCAAAATCAAGCTCTTCATGGATTTGGAAAGGTATTTTCAAAGGCATCACTCATTTAAAATAATTCTGCATTTGGGAAATTATTGATGGTTCTAATGTTCGTATTTGGGATGATAGTTGGATTATCCTGGCCCTATCCAAAAACCTGATATCCATGCCATTGATGACTGGAACTTTGTTAAGGACCTTATTATTTTTCCTCAAAAAATCTGGAATACTGAAAGGGTACTCCAGTGTTTTAACTCGGATATAGCCAAAAAGGTTCTTGAACTTAGAATACCAATTGAAGGTAGGGACAACATTAGGTGGTCTTTGACTAAGAATGGAATTTTTATTGTCAAAACCCTCTATCATGCTTTAGATCCTTCAAGAAATAGTGTTATCCAGCCTATCTGGGATAAAATTTGGAGTCTTAGATACTATTCCAAGAATCAATGTTTTTGTATGAAAATGCTATCATGAAATTCTGCCCCTAAATGCCAAGATTGCTGAAATTTTAGATTATGTGGATCCTTTGTGTCCTATGTGCAATAAGTGTAATGAATCCTTACTGCATCTGTTTGTGGAATGTGAATTTGCAAGAGCTGTTTGGTTTGCTTCATCTGTCTCTTATCATCTACATACTGTGACTCATACTACTATTAAATCTTGGATTGAAAGTTGGTTTGCTATTAATAATAGTTGGGATTTAGTAGTTGGGGAGCAATGTGTGCTATTTTTTCATGGTTCATTTGGAAAGTTAGATGTGAGAAATTCTTCAATGACATCAAACCAAACCCAAGAGGAACAGCTGAAAGAATTATGTTGTTTTATAATGCCAATTATCCATTGCTCACACAAGGAAGGGTTCAAGAGGATTATAAAGGAATTGAATTTTTAGCTGACTACAATTGGCCTCCCCCTCCGATCCTTTTTGTTAAGGTTAATATTGGGATTTGCTTTAAGAAATCCAATGTTTTAACTAGTGTGGGAATTTTGATTCACTATGATACAGGAATCTGCAAAGCAACTAGAGATGATTCATTCAAGTGTGGATCTAGCGAAGAAGCTGATCTTCGAGGAGTAATTTCTGCTCTTGAATGGGCCAAGGAGTAGGGATTACAAAAGGTTATTTTAGAAGGAAACACCCAGCTGCTCAAAAATGGTGGTCAGAATCTCAGCTGGAGGAATACTGACTTGCTAAACAAAATGAACTCTCTTCTAGCTTTTTTTGCTACTATTTACTGTCGTTATGTTTTAAACTCTGTAAACTGAGTTGGGCAGCAGGTCTACTCAACAAAAGACATGGTGTGACAACGTTATTTTGGTTTCTGTAACTCAGCCCTCTGCTGAGAATGATGTTTTTATTATTAATAGTTAAGCTGGTTTGTTGCTTAAAAAAAAAAAAGAAAGATTGTCTAGCACATATGAGCTCCCTTCCTATGCGCGTATGAGTTTGCAATCTCCGACAAACCCACTTACACGCATGTATTGATTTACATTTAAAATCTCGTCATGCGCATGTATTGATTTACATTCAAAATCTCGTCAGCAAAAGTGTCGATGGACATGATCGAGACTGATCGGTGAAGGGAAACCCTAGTTTCAAGAGACTGATCGGTGGACATTCCATCAACACTTAAAAGAGGTCCTTCCATACAGCTAGAACAACCTCAATTTAATGGCTTTTGACTGTAGAGTCTTAGGTCCATACAGTTAAAACAACCTCAATTTAATAGATTTTGGCTGTGGAGTCTGGTCCTAAGTAACCAGAGCGCGGGTCGGAATGGGAACGAAAGTGAGAGTGAGAGCGTCGGAGCGGCTGATTAAAAAATGTTCTCAGTTCTAAAATACTTTTAGAGTGGGAACGTCGGAGCGTAGTTCGGAGCGGGAGCGCGAAGTTCTGGAGCGGGAGCGTTACCCCTATACTAAGGTTTCAGTTACTAAGGTCTGGTCTAGTGCTTTGGGTACCTAGTAGACTTGCTCAAGCACCAGATTTGGGATTTTAGTTTGCCCAGTAGACTTGCTCTCAAGTGCTTCCAGTGAAAATCATTTTCGTCACAATCACTAGCTCCATCACCATCCTGGTGGTTACCAACCGCCATACCACCACCCCTAGCATTTTACCACTAACGTTGCCAAATCACTACCACATCACCTGCACCACCCCCACCACGCCACTATCATCATCACCACCACCGCCACCACACCATGACCACCACCAATCTTCTATCTAGTGTATATTGCCAGACTTTTAACTTTTTTTGTATTAAAAAGTGCCACTATAAGTAAAACTTATATTCTAGGTTTGCAAACGCCCTTGATTGTGAAAGGTTACAAAATTCAAGTTGGATTGATTTTTTTTGTTTTTCATCCTGTTTAAAGTCGAAGGATTATAAGTCGAGAATTAACCATCCATATTCCGTGTTCACTTGGTTTCTCTCAACGGCAGTGTAGACGACGATAGATTACCAAATCTTATGCGACAAAATGAAGATGTTCCCAATCCCAACCCACAGAAAGAAGAAAACGGAAGAGGGACTGGATTTTTCCACCAAACATTTTACACCTACCTGAGAACACAGATTTAAGGACTCCAGTCTAAACTGAGACAGCAATTAAATGGTTAGGGCTGATCCCAGTCAGCGACGCTGTACAATTGGTCAAGCATTACCTTTGAAATCTAGTTTGACAACCAAAAACCAAAAAAAAAGTTTGTTGGAGAAGATGAACATTAAATGTGTATTGTGTACCTCTCATCCGAAGAATCAATAAGAATGGAACTCTTGAATCAACTACGCAACTTCAAAATTTATAACTACATCCATCTCGACAATTTGATCCACAATCTAGCAAAAATAGTGGAGTACATGTTCGCCGTATCCTTTGTGTAGTCCCTGTGGCACCTTCCATCAACGATTCAACATGGATTTGGAAAGGTAGAAACAAGAACAAGAACTGGCTGTAAAAATAAACTACAAAATTGCAGTTCAATACAAAATTGGGTTGTTAGATGCGGCTCAACATTTAACGGCCAATAGTGTCCCCCACCCGTTATGCCCTTTTCTATACAACTCAACATGAGAAACTACTAAACAGTCAAAACTTGATGTAACTAGATCACCTCTACTCGTACCTTAATGATTTGCGCTTCGGCTTCTCTTTGGCTTCTTGGTATGGAATCGACCTTTCTTTGACGAATCTGTAGATGGTTTCCGTTTCTTACCTACCCGTTTTGGGCCCATTGATTTTGCTTTTTCCTCTCCCTCTATAGAAGGGGAATCACTCAGGGATCCCTCTTCTTCATCTGAACTTAAGACTAGTTCCTCCACAATATCCTCATCCAAGGCTCCCTCCTCTTGCTGCTCCTGTTGCTTCTTAATTTTCTTCTCCCCTTTAGGGTTTTTAGTTCTGCAGCAGTAGAAATCAAGTTCAATCAAACAATAGTGGAGGAGACGGCAAAAGCTGGGCCTA
>MVGT01002051.1:2100670-2127262 GCA_002174775.1 Macleaya cordata | reverse complement strand
ATAACTAATGCTCGGAGTCGCGACAAAGAGCATTAGTGTATATGCTCGTAGTTGCAGCAAGGAGCGCTATAACTAATGCTCGGAGTCGCGGCAAAGAGCGTTAGTGTATATGCTCGTAGTTGCATCAAGGAGCTCAAAATTAAGACCTGATTTATAACGCTCCTTGATGCAACTACGAACATATACACTAACGCTCTTTGCCACGACTCCGAGCATTAGTAATAGCGTTCTTTGCTGCAACTACGAGCATATACACTAATGCTCTTTGTCGCGACTCCGAGCATTAGTTATCTCCTTGTTGCAACTACGAGCATTAGGTTTTCAGATCTGTTCTTTTTTTTTCGTCCCCTCTTTCTATCTAACTCCTCCCTTTCTCTACCTACTCTCTCTACCCACTCTCTCCCTCTCTTTCTCTCACCTTTTTCATTTCAGATCTGGAGATAAAATTTCAGATTTGAAATTTTTTTTCAGATCTGGGTTGTAGTGATGGTGGTGGGACGGTGGTAGTGGTGCTGGTGGTGGGATGGTGGTGGTAGTGGTGGAAGGGGGTGGGGAAAGTTGTGAATCAGGAAAAAAATAAAATAATTTTTTTCCGATTGCCGGCGGTGGTGTTGGTGGTCGCCGGTGGTAGGGAAGATGAAGATGAGTGGTGTGTTTTGGGTTGTGGGGTGGGAATAAAAAACTCCTATATATTTTATTATATATAAAAAATTTATATTAAAAAAATGGTAGTGTCAGTAACAATGGTCTTAAAATTTTATTTACTATTTATAAGATCGATCCAAAGTTGATGAAATATGATTTTTAAGATGAAATTGGCAAACTTTATTGGCGTTAATACCATATATACAAAAATTAAACACAAGGACAATTAGATTTGTGAGATTTATATAAATTAAAAAACTTAATCGAATCATACAGTCCAATAACCAAATAATTGAGTGAGTTTGTCACCAAATAATATAGAATATACTTGGAAATTTAAATATTTTAAAAATTATATATCTATACTATTAGTTAAGCCAATTCTTTTTTTAGAGGCTTTTTACATTCAAAACCCTTAGAAATATTTTTTCTTAGCAAATATATAGGGATATTATTATAACTTTTTACCCCTTAAAATTGGGCAATATAGACATTTCACACTAAACCCACAATTTTCTCCATCTTAATTATCTTCAATTCCTCTCTCTTTAACATCACGATTTTTTCTTTGTGTATTCAATTAAAATTTTAAAAATACCAAGTATAAATTTAAGTTGGATATTGTTAACATGTGCCCTAAGGGTTGTGTTTAGTTTCTTAAGGCTATTCAAATAGGCTGATTTTTGGATATGTATGTTATTTATACTATTTGGACCATATCCAAAAAAATCAGCTCAATCGGAGACCTCTAGCACCTCTAGCACCATGAACACTTAATTTAGACTTTAATAGTATGAATGAATGACTGACATTTAAAGTGATTTGTTTGGAGGGTTAGATATTTCTGATTGAGCTAATTTTTTATAGACAACTTATAAATAATGATAATATTATGTCTACAAAAATTCAACTGATTTGAAGACATCTAACTTGCAAACAAACTCCTTCAAAAACAACCTTATTGTGTGCCCTTAGGGCACACGTTAACAGGACCCATTTAAGTTTTAGTTTGGAAGTCTTAGTGGGCCCCATCAAGTTAAAACATATAAATCAATTTTGGGTCCTTTTCAAAGTTAAAACCCCACGTCAGTCATATACCAAGAACTAAGAAACTCAATTTTGGTTTAGACTAGGTGTATCCCGTGCCTCCGGCACGGTCAATACCTCGTTTGCCTCCTCACACGCGCTACGCGCGTGTGATTTGGCCAATTAAGTGGCGAGTTCCGAATTATTTGATGTTCTCACCTTATCCTACACTGTTCCATACATACATCACTTCATTTCTTACCTTAGCATGTGCTTTNTCTGTTGAAATCAAATTCAGGTTTACCAATTTATAAAAGAAATAAAAACGATTCCTAATCTTTGTAAAGAGAAAAACGAGTCACCTTATTTTCGATATGCTCGTCTCGAAGTGCGACAGTGGAAGTTAGGGCTTCGGTTGATGGAGAAAGGAAAAAAAAAAACAACAGTGTTAATTCTAGCAGTTAATTTGGAATTGTTAAGGGTATATTCGGTAAAATAGCAACAAGAAATCTATCTTTACTACTTACTAGGTGTATCACGTGCCTCCGGCACGGTCAATACCTCGTTTGCCTCCTCACACGCGCTACGCGCGTGTGATTTGGCCAATTAAGTGGCGAGTTCCGAATTATTTGATGTTCTCACCTTATCCTACACTGTTCCATACATACATCACTTCATTTCTTACCTTAGCATGTGCTTTACCTGGCCCCTAACCTGTCTGCTTTTCCTGACCCCTTATCCGAACACAGCCCCTATGGGTCTACGCCTACACCAACATCTTAAACCTAACCCTACCACCTTACCAAATTAATACCTCTTTCACCTTCCTCAAGCATGTACCCTTTTTTTTTAGCTAATCTAAACCTTCTTATTGTTTTATTTTTTATTACTTCTACTTTTTGATATGAACCCCCAATGACAAAATATATATAACAACGGTCAAAAAGCATGTTTGTTGTTTATGAATACAATTTATTTTACTACATGATTAATGCATACAACCATTGGGTCTGGCGTCCCGTTTGAATCATAGGTTTTTTAGGCGCATAAATGAACTGGACCTTCTTTAATAAATGAATACACACAATGGTGTGTTTTCTCAAAATGCAAATTTTAACAATATAAAACACTCTCCACACTTCTACCGCCACCACCACCACCTCACGGCCGTTGCAAAGGAGGCGGTCGCATCTTGACATTACAGGAATATCCAGAATTCTCAAAATCTAACTTTCTATCATTAGTCAATGATATTACTCTATTGATCGCAGCTGTGATAAGTGCCTTAGGCAGCAGTGGACTCTAAACGTGCTTGACATTAGCCCTAAAATTTTGAGTTTAAAAATCATGAGCACAAAAGGTGAAAGGATTTTGAAAAAATTCAAGACAAAATTGAACATACTTGACATTAGCCCTAAAATGTTAAGATTAAAAATCATGAGCACAAAAGGTGAACAGATTTTGAAAAAATATATATTTAAACTTATTTAATACACTTAAAGTCAACTTAATCCACTTCACCAAAACGAAAAGAAAAATTCAGAGGGCATACCAATTAAAGTGATCTATACTATGGAACTTCTTCTTAGAGACCTGCAATAAGCAAGCAATGGAGCTTCATTCGAAACCTATTAAATCTGTTAATTAAATATAACCCAACTTCCCAAACCAACAATAACCAAATAAAATTAAAACCCAAATTATTGCAGACCTTGAAATTGAAGTAACAATAATAAACCCACCCACTCTTGCACTCTTACACATTAACCATATACACATCCGAAATGAATTAACCAAACACCAAGAAAACAAAGTAGTTAAACTTAAAGTAAGAAAATAACAAAGGCATGGCAATGAACACAGATTATGTACCCAAATAACCAAAGGCTTCCAAACTAAGCCCTCACATAATCACAACAAAAAGAATACAGATGGTAAAAGAATACACATAAAAATCTTGAGATTGAACACAGATTTGATTTAAGGAAAAATACAGATTATCGTTGTTACCTTAGCTGGATTGACTGTTCCCTTTTTCTATGTTCTGTAAAGTAGGGAAAAGAAAAAAAAGCAAGCAGTAAGAGGAGGTTAATGAAGGGAAACAAAATTCCAGCAGCAGCAAAAGAGACCTAAAATGGAGCCTCAATAAAATATAGAAGATGAAGAAGAAAGAAAAAGCAAACCCTTAAAAAAGAGACCCAAAGCAAAAATATTTTAGGGCGTTGGAAAACGCCTAATCTTTAAAACCTCTAACCTCTATGAAAACCTAAAACCCCTAAATCATGTAACCCTAAAACCCAAACGAAACTAAAAGCAGCAAAACATTCTTACTTTAACCCTAAAACCCAAACCAAACATAGAAGCAGCAAAACATTCTCAACAAATCAAAACCTAATTTTTAAACATCTCCAACGAATCAAAACCACAAATCAGGAAAAAAAAATCCTTATCGTCATTATATAAAAACCTAGATCAGAAATAAAGAAGAAGAAAGAAGAACTGAGAAACCAAAACCTCTCTTCCTCTCTCTAAAAACCCCTAAACCCAAAACTGAAAACCTAAAACAGAAGCCCCTAAGTCAAAAACTGAAAACCATAAAGAAGAAGAAAGAAGAAAGAAGAAATGAGAAACCAAAACCTCTCTTCCTCTCTCCAAAAACCCCTAAACCCAAAATGTTCTTACAGATGGATGAAGCTGGAGAGCTTTCGATGGAGCAACTTTCGTGGGGCTTTGCCGCTTTGGTAGAGCTTTGGTGGAGCAGAAATGCTAGAGAGAGAAGGAAGCTCAAAAGGTTTGAGAGAAATGTGAAATGGCGTTCCAAATGTAGGAATGAAATTGTAGCAGGATATTTCGCGTGTATAACAAAATTCACGTTATATTCTTAACGTAGAAAAATGAATCAATTTAAACCCAAAATTAAACAGCATCTATACTAAACCACATAACAAAAGAACAAATATTCAGGTATGGGTTATACCTAGTAAAACCCCTAAAATTAAACAAAATAAACAGCAAAATTGAAGCCAATACAATTCAAACCTGCAAACAGAGGTTCAATGACTGGAGGGTTTAAACCAATGGAGCTGGCTATTAAAATATTAAAAGCCCTAAAATAAGCTCCATTAACAACCCGAAAGACCCCCATTAAACTCTCATTTGAAGCTAAAATCCTAAGAACAAAAAAACTCGATTGAAACTAAACCTAAACAAAAAGTGAACCCTAGAAATATGAACAGATTAAACTACTCTGATTAAGTAGCTAGAGGCCAGATTAAACTCAAATCAAAATAAGAAATCAGCTTAAACTAAGCAAAACCCTAGCACATAAAACCCAACTCATTTACTCAAATAAAGGAAGGACTTTAGCACATAAAACCCTAGAAACTGATAAAAAAAATTCAGAAGATAAAAATGAAAGAAATGAAGCCCTAAAAGAGAACAAACAGAAAATCTAGATCAAATCAAACCCAGATCAAAGCAAATATAAAAACCCCAGTTCAAAACGTAAGAAAGAAGAAGAAAGCAACTTACCCGATCAGAAAATCGTTGGAGTGGAGGATGAACTCAGCATAGTTTTCTGCTGGTACCAAAAACTCTGAAAGGAAAAAAAAACTACTGTAAGATCAATAGGAACTGTATATTGCAAACCCTATTGTAAGATCCGAAAAAAAAAAACCCTACTGTAAGATCCGAAAAAATTAAATTAAAACCCAAATAGCAACCCAAAACCTGATTCGTTGTCATATAAGCCCTAGAAATCGATCATACCTTGGTCACACCTACCACCACCCTTCGATTTAAGCCCTAAAAAAAAAACAGTACCTTCAATTGTAATCGACCCCAAATTAAACAAAACCCTATGAATCAAAAACACAGATTCAATAAAAAAAAACCCTTCGATTTAAGCCCTAAAAGACCCTTCGATGATTTCAGCCCTTTAAGCCCTAAAAAAACCCTTCAGATCAAAGCCCTACCTTCAATTGAATCCCCAGCAAACAAAAAAAGAAAAAGAAAAGAGGAAGGAAGAAGAAAAAAAGGAAAGGGAAGACGGAAGAAAAAAGAGAGCAACTTACAAAGATTAGAAAATCGTTGGAGTGGAGGAAGAGGTATCTGCTCGTTGAAGTGGAAGAGGAGGTGTTTAGAGAATGTAGGTTTAGCAGCGTTGAAAGGTTGGGCGGCAATTTTACCGCTAGAATTTTTAGAGTGGAATTTTTAGAGTGTTTTGTAGTGACCGTTGGATGGTCTTCTAGTGGGTGTTTCTCAGCCGTTGATGACAAACATAACCAAGCAATACGAACGCTCACCATAACCAAGCAATATGCATCAAAACACTAATAAAAATAAAATAAAAAATACTGACCCTATCCGACTCGGTTGAAACACCTTTTTGTATGAATTACCATATGCAAAATCTTTGCATGAAGAAATTATTTCAAAAAACAAACCCAACAAATAGCAAAAGGTGTTTGTAGTGGGCCCCGATTTTGTATATGATAATTTGAATCGGCACTCCCTTAACATATGATTTCGAATACACAACTTTTGTGTGCATGATTTTATACATTATTTTTTTTTCTAAGGCTAACATGAAGATAATTTAAGAACTAATTTTTTTTTAGTAAGATCGATACGATATTTCCTCCACATGTAAATAAATGCTTTTCGATGACTTATTTCCACAACATGATGGTTACTTACAAAATGAAGATGAAGATGATGGTTCACTTACAACATCAACAAAATTAAGAAGACGAATAACTTGAGNACTTATTTCCACAACATGATGGTTACTTACAAAATGAAGATGAAGATGATGGTTCACTTACAACATCAACAAAATTAAGAAGACGAATAACTTGAGGGTGAAGAGAAGGAGCCAGCTCACTTAAGGAGCCACCTGAAAATATTAAATGAAGATGATGGGAAGCTTGAAGAAAATAATACAATAACGAATCAGGTTGGGAGTATTTAACAGTTTGTTTACCCAAAAACAACAATAAATTTCAAACTTCACTAAACTTTAAACAGCTAACAACACATTGTTATCATAGCCTATGGGCACACATGAAGATGAACCAAGGGCTAGTTTTTTGTGAGAATATTCTCCTCACTATGTCGATGATTCTCACCAAATATCCTCACAAAAAATAAGCCTTTAGTTCATCTACATGTAGGTGCCACAGGCCATTGTAACTCAAAAATGTCATGGTGATGGCTATATCTTAAGGGTTATTTTTAAGATATAGCCTGGACTTTTCAGAACAAAAACATCAAACTAAGCCCTAATATAATAAAAAAAAAGAACCTCCTAAAAACAAATCATGAGTATTAAACCATAAAAACGCATTATGAGAGTCAACTTACCATTTTTACATAGAGGTGGGGCTTCCTTGGAGTTGATCGCTGGTTGTTGAATCACCCCTACAAAATCAAAGGAAGAAGATTAGAAAAAAAAAATCAGAAAAAATAAATATTAGATAAAAAATTGTTAGTATGAATGAGAATGAACCAAAAAAATCCAAACAGTACCAGGAAAAAAAACAAACAAAAAAAATAAAATGAAAACCCAAGTCAGAAAAAAAATTAAAAAAGGAATCAAAACCCAGTTCATGAGAAAACCCAGATTTCATGGGTGGATTAATAGAAAATAGAACCCTAGATCCCCAACGAATCAAAACCCCATTTCAGAAAGAAGAAAAAAAAACCCTAGATCAGAAATAAAAAAAAGACCAACAAGATGGAGCCGTAAACTGGAGATGCCCTGCAAACAGAGAGAGAGGCGTAACCTGGATATGGAGCCGCTGGTGCCCTGCAAACAAAGTCTCATTGAGAAAGAAGAAAGTAGGAGGAAGAAAGAGAAAATGAGAAGTGAGCAAACCTGAGTATATATATAGCAGGTGTCCAATATTTCTTTGGCGATTTCCTCAAAATTGATCCTGGGTCAGGCCGAGGCCGAGCATTTCACCTGTTTTTATTAGTCTCTTGTAGGAAGGTGGTCCGATTTAAGAAAGTAAAATAAAAATGAAATTGAACCTCAAAATTGATCCTGGGGTGTAGACGTAGTGTTGTTAACCCAGGGAAAGGGATAGAAGGTCAAGCCCAGGCCCATACCGAATTCAAGGATACCCATCTGCCATCCTTGATCAAGTCCAATCCAACACCAAAAAGACAAGAAAGACAAGAAAGAAAGAAAGTGTAGCAGAAATGCTCTGGAGAGCAGAGTCGTCGATCATTCCTCACACCTCCCTTGGGCCTTTGGCCATCTCCATTAATGGCGAGACACCATCAATGGTTAGGTTAATAAGGGTTGATTAATTGAAAAAGCTGAGGCGGATGCAAAGAAGGGTAGCAGCAGCAGCAGCAGCAGCAGCAGCAGCAGCAGATCTGAATGAATGAATGAATGAATGAATGAATCCATATCCATCCATCAGAACTTCGATCGAATGACTACTTGTTAGTACGCATGTATGTATGTATGTATGTAAGACCACCACCACCACCCACACTTGACTGTTGCTCGGTCAGCTATCTTGTCCCTTCGGTCTAGAAGGGCAACCTCAATGGCGTGCCCTCCTCCATTGTGTTTGTTGTCAACTTAATTAGTGTTTAGGTGTATGTGATGTTCTTTGCCAAAGGGGGGCAATGCTGCTTTACGGTAGATTAATGAAGGGCATCCTGTACATGCACGATGACCCTATGCCTGCCTTACTGAATTTCATCATCTCATGTGATCTATCTATATGTCTTGTGAACCACTACACTGACTGTGCATAAACCCCATGGTTATGGCTTATGGGTGATACATATTTACAGCGAGTACTGGTACGGCAATACGTTGGGGGGGTTGGAAGTGGCTCATATTGTTTCCAACAACTGCAAGAACATCTCAATTACTTCTTGGCAATTTGCGATCAAGGGGCTGCATTAATTTCAACTTTTGTGTTTCCTTGTAAATTTCAATTTGCTGTGTCAACATTTTTATGAAAATTATAAACCTTTGAAACCGAGAAAGATGTGGTGACCTCCCGTCTTCTAAAGCAAGTGAGAGAGGGAGTCACTAGGCTATTTTGGGTAGAGGACGGAGTCCTCTATGCTAAGGGCCAACGACCTTACGTCCCCAACAGTTGTGGGTTGAGACTACGTAAACTTCTGAGCGGATACTCCATGGGCGGGTCATCCGGGCCAGCAACGGACCCTGGCTCTCCTTTCCAAAAGTTTTTATTGGCCCAACAAGGAACGGATGAGCGCCCATTACGAAGGAAACAAGCAACGGCTGAGCCGCGAAAGCCGTTGCGCTAACGCGCATACGTTTTCTTGGTGGCTCTCAAAGGCGCGAAAGCCGTTGCTTGTTGCCATTACTTTTGTCATTATTATGTATTTATTAAACTTAGAATTTTGGGGTGGCTTGTACTCTAGATGTCCCTGTACTTCTTGATTTAATTATTATTTTTTTTTATTTGTTTACTTTTTATAAGTACAGGGGAATAATAAAAAATAAAAACCTAGAACCCTGACAAGTGCTACTATTTTTTTTTTTTTTTTGAATTAGACTTAAATTAAAGATGAATCCCCTTTGTGGGACTCGAAACCAGAACCTACAATTTGGACAACCATATTTCCAACCACTCTAACAAGTGATCTTCCACCTGACAAGTGCTACTATTGTTTTACTTACAAATATATATTCAGTCAGTCTTTAATTTTGAGAGAACCACCTAAACCTGCATGAGTTGCAGAGCTTAATTAATTAATATTTATTTCTCTCTGGTTTGTAGTCTTCTTTTTGTTTATGTGATGTTCTCCCTTCGTAATTAATAAAATATCAATTACCAATAATTTTATTATTAATTTATTTATAAAAAAAAAAGCCGAAATATTATTTGTGTTCCAAAAGCTTCAAAGAGCACCAGATGGAAGCAATATACACTTGGACATATATATGTTTGTCAATCAATCTGGATTTTCCAAATCTCAAAATCCACCTCTTTGCCGCACACATGACAACATATATAGCCTAATTGGGGGAGTTTAGAAACACGTCAAACTAGCTAACAATGAACTATTGGGATGTGATGGTTCCAAGTAGAGCACATATATACATACACACATACAGTAATTGTTTGTCAGTCTGAGTTGATGATGTTAATTGTACAAACTTTGAATCTAGCTAGAACACAACACACCCACGGCCCACCTTCTGACTGGCCAGAAAAAAAAAAAATAAATAAATTTGAATGTTGGATCAGACGGACCAGATGGTAATCTTCTTCAGGCAAATTAAAATTACTGATGACTACGTACTGTAGCCGGGCAGTCGACATTATGTATTTTTGGTGTAGCATTTTTCACAGGTACATTCGTCGTTGGGTGGAGATCATGAAATAGATGGATGGACAACCAACCACATGTGCGGCCCATCAGGTACGTATCGTCTTCTGTCATCAATTTGGAATTAAGAGCTAGCTTGCCTTATTAATTTGCCTTCTATTGTATTATCATTCATTCATATTTATTGTATATAATTGTAGAGAGAGAGAGAGAGAGAGAGAGATATTCATATAGAAGGACGACAACTTTAGACAAATTAATTTGAACATCTCTCTCCCTCCCTTCCGTGCATTATCATTAACCACATTTTTTGTACGAAATGATTTTTGAAATCATTATAATTAAAAAACTATTTCACATGTTTGTTAGGTGACGTGCATGCAGTAGTACTGCTTGCAGCTGGTCCCTGCGGTGACAACTCAAGCTCTCTTTCTCTCTCTCTATATATATATATATATTCACTTGAAATTGGTTGACACATGCATGCAGCTGGCCGGGTACTAATTAATCTTACTGATCGAGTACATACAATTAATCACAAATTAATAGTTGAAATTGGTATTACATATATATATATATTGTATGAGGGAGGTTATTGCACCCCCTCTTAGAACGCCCATTTATAACGCCCCTTCCTGTGGAGCTCATATGTGATGCATCCAAGGGCTTCTCTTCACTATATTTATCATCATATTAAAAAATCAGCTCGTTCTAAAACTTTTAACCCCTCAAATTACTTCTTAAAAATTGGTAACTATTTGACCCTCAAATAATTACTAAATAGTTATTAATTTTTAAAGGTTAATTTAAAGGGGTTAAAAGTTTTAGAATGAATTTTAATATGATGATATACATAGTGAGAAGAACATCTTCTAAAAAAATCAGCCTCTAGATGCATCACATGTAGGCCCCATAGGAGATGGCGTATTAAGGGGTGTTCTCAGAGGGGGTGCAATAACCTCCCTCATATTGTATAAGCCCATGATGTTCTGAAGGCTCTTCCTATTCAAGACCCTTGTCCAAGGGATGATTTTTGCAGCATGATTAATAGTAATATATATATGAAGCATCAAATCATCAACAACATGTCACCAGGGTTAATAATCTTTCTTGAAATAAAATACCCCGGCCGGCCTGAAAACCTTATCTTATTGCTTCACTAATTAAGAATCGTAGGTTTTGTCAAATCGTTTCAATGTGGAATGCCTAATAAACCAGGACTGCATGCTAAGATAAGAGGGTACATTAGGACTAGAAAAGACTGAATCTAATTATGCATTGAGATGATTGAGAATTTAATTGATTTGCATTAACATATTATGTGAATCATTCATGATTCATTATTAGTTATTTGAAGTCTATTGAACTAACTAGGCTTATAGTCTACATAATTAATAAGCGGTGAAGGTGGTTTTGTTGGTTGAATTTGGTTTGAGAGAAGGTAAAGAGATTTAAATGAGAAGAGTTAAAAGAAGCTAGCTAGCAGCTAGGGACCATATATGTGAAGGAGGGGAGGTGAGGTGAGGCCTGACGTCTCTCCTCACTCAAATTAATGAACCACAAGGGGCCAATTAGTTAGTTCAAAATGAAAATCAAGGGACCCTTACTTATTCTTCCCATCATCAACTTCTCAACTAAAAGACATATATTATTATTGTTATCTTTGTTGCTGTTCTGCTGCTGCTTTTTCAGTACAAATAATATATAGCTTTGATTTGTATGATTCATCATCATCATCATCATCAACTTAATAAGCACCCGTCCCTCCCTCCAGTGAGGCTTGACTCCCTTATTAAGATATAAACAACAAAACATTACTGTTACATCTTCATTCGGCATTATTTGTGTAGTGGCCAGTAGTGTCCCTCCCCTTCCTCTTTCTCTCTCTCTCTCTCTCTCTCTCTCTCTCTCTCTATTTCAATTTCATTCCATTCCTTTCCATTATTATTTATTTTCTCATCACAGCTGCTGCCACGTTGCAAATTCCAAGGCAATAACATGCTATCGTCCTCTGTATTCAAGTCCTGTCATTAGTTTACAATATCTGTCCATTTAAGTCCACTCAGACTCAAAAACACTAAGTCCCAAAATCAAGATAGATTTCAATGAGGAGGCATCTTGGAAGTTAGGAAGAGAGAGAGAGAGAGAGTGAAAGAAAGAGACAGAGGAGAGAGAGAGAGAGAGAGAGAGAGAGAGAGAGAGAAAGAGGAGCATCAGGAATTCCTAAAGTGGGAGCACCATTTTGGGAACCCCACAACTCTAGCACCACCCCCATATCATGAAAGCTAACCGAAAACAATATTCAGTTTGCTTTGCTTTCTTTCTTTCTTTCCTTGTGTTGTTTTCTTTAGCCCTCCCTCCCTTGGGAGTAGTACAAAAGAAGAAGATGCCACCCCCACCCCCATGTGATGGTGAGTGAATGAGTGAGGGAGGGAGGGAGAGTGAGCACAAAAAACACTTTGTTATTTCAGAGAAAGATATCTCCATGTGGATTCTTCCTATCAAAAGCATAATGCACTAAAAAGGGAAGGTGATGGGCATGGGATATTGAGGTGTGAGGTGCACGTATCTATCTCTCTCTCTCTCTAACCACTCACATTCACATATCACCATCCCATTTCAGCCCATCTAAAGCTAATCTAATCATAAGTCTTCAAACCCAGCTTTGAAATGGCTTCTTCTTCTTCTTCTTCTTCTTCTTATCAGATCCCACATTTAATTGACTAAGTTATATATGAAAGGAACCCTTCACCTGGCTGTCCTTTTTTTTTTTAAGCTTTTATTTTCCTTTCAAAAAAATAAAAAATAAAAAATAGGTGAAGCAGACCAACCATTCATGAAGGAAATGTCAATTGGAAAAGCATGAAAAGGGCTTCTCATATGCCCACTTCCCTAAGGAACTCTTTCCCCATAAATAAAAATTGGTGCTCTGATGAAGACATCTCACACTCCAATAAAAGCAGACCTATCTTATTACTTTGGAAAGAAGGGGGATTAAAGAAAAGAAAAGGAAAGAAGAAGAAAGAGATAGATTTTTATATCAAGTTTTAAGCAGCAATTATGAGAGAGATTGATTCTAGGGAGACACACCCCCCACTCCACCCTACATTGTATTTATTTTTATGGAGGCTCACGTTACATCTTTAAAATATTATCTATCATAAGGTACATTAGATTAAACTAGAATAATTTAACAAGAAAACAAAACAAAAACAAAAAAAGAATAAGATATAAAATAAAAGCTCTGAACTTTTAGTTCCCAAGATCTTAAAAAATAAAAATAAAACACACCACAATACATAATAGATAAGGTAAAGCATAAACCAAGTCAATCAAAATAGATGTCCAAACAACCTCTACCCAAACAACTGCTCCTACAGTTCTTTCCTATTTAAAAATAAAAAATAAAATAATGAAAAGAAAATCAGAGTGGGGATATTGTTCCTGAATCCTGATCCACCTGCCCTGCTTCCTCATTAGAATATATTTATCTTCCTGATCAATCTCCATCTCTTAATTAAATTAATTGCTTTTTGAACACAATCATTAACATTAACACAATCATGGAAAAATTGGTTTCAGATCAGGAAATTAAAGTTGCAACTAATTACATACTTAACTTTGGGTTAATTGTGTGCCACTTAATTAATCTTGTATAGCTAGAACTTACTCCATGGTGCAAATAATTAAACTATGTCTCAATCTCTTCTTTCTTTTTTAAAGGTTTTCTTTTCTTTTCTTTTTTTTTTTCTATTTTTTCTTTGTTTTTGAATTGTCAGCTATTTTTATAAGTACAATCCTGCTTGGTATCCAACAAACTTTGCAAATGCTAGGATTGCCTGAAATTTTGTTAATTTCTGGTGCTATATATTCATGGTAATTTGCAATAGGTCTGCAAATAAGAGGCACAATACTTCAAAACTGCGAATATTAATAGTTATTTCATCTCATATTTGTAAGTGGACATACAAATTGCCATGAACATATACTATTAAAAATTATTAAAAATTGAAGTATTACTAACATTTGTATAATGCAAATATTTGTTGGATACGAAGCAGAGCATAAACGTATAATAAGCTTGAATTAATGGAAAGCCAGGACTAGGAGGGAGCGTTGAACGTATAAGCAGTTGAATAGTATCAGGCCCTCACGAGGGATGAAGAAAAGAAGCTATACACGCATATATTAGAGAAATGAGCATCTAGCCCATCCAAAGTCTTTGCTTTATCACCAAAGCCAATCAAACATTATATATAAATTAAATAAAAAAATAGAAAATTTTGATTTATATTATCAATTTAGTGTGGATCATTTGGGTCTCACCGTCCCATTCTATTATTTTCTCTATTTTTTAGTTTTTGGCCTATTGGTTCGTGGCCAGACTTAATTACAATATACTTAATTACATATAAGTCTGATCAATGATTTTTAATTTGTTTGGAAGAAAATCTGATGAATGATTTCTACCTGTAGGATTTAACCCAATCAATTGTCGTCATTGGTAGGATGGAAGTCAACATCTATCTTTAAACATTGGATTATCCTCCTAGGCTTAAAATATATAAAAAAAAAAAATTCAAATCCAATTGATGGATGAATAGATGCGTTTGGAAATCATTACTGCTTAGTCTTTTTCTTTTTTTTGTTTTTTTTTGTTTTTGTTTGGATTCGACTAACAATATATATATATAAAGAGGGTGGTGGAGTCACGGATGTGTGATTTCACAGCATTCATTAAATTTACATGGGACCGAGTGGGAAACGTCCATAAAATCATCATATATGTGATGTGTAAGGAAGAGGTACCACTCTCGATCAAATCAATTACTAGAATTGTAAATATGTCCAAATTAAGTGCACGCACATCTCCCTCTCTTTCGCTGTACCAACCAACATCGTGATCAATTAGCTGCTAGCTAACTAGTCACTCCTACTTAATTAATTAATTAATTAAATAAACAGAAGAAGAAGAAAAAAATGAAAGTAAATCATTTTTACTTCTTTTTCTATTCCTCGACAAGTGTTCTTGAGGACCGCCTTGTTTCTCCCTGCATCATCTAGATGGACCACGAGGGTTAAAAAAAACAAAACAAAAACAGCAACATAAGCTATGAATCTCAAGATATATAGTATACAACACATGTTGGAGGTCGGTCATCCTCGACTCATTCCTTTTCTTTTCTGTTCTGTTCTTTTCTTTTTCTCTTTTTTTTATTAAATTAAGAAGTCATTTTCACTTTCTCAACCAGCAGAGATCAAGGAGTTGTAATTGATAGATTAATATGTTGTGTTCAAAGAGGAGAGGAGGTAGGCCCCAGTCCCACTAAAATTGATTAGTCATATCAAAATGGTTTGGTACAAAAAGAAAAAAAAAACCTACAAATCTGTGGAACTGATTGAGGAGGAGTACTGTATATCATATTATATTATATTATATTATAAATAATAAAGACACCACCATCCATGTCATAACAGTTCCAAAATTGCCTTTAAACATCACTACAACTCACCAGTACTACTACTTGTTCACATTACATCTTAATTCCTTCTTATAATTAATTATGACCCCACCATATACCTTTATATATATATAATGCGGTTAAGTGAAATATCGAATATATCCGGTTATATTAATTATTTGTTTACATGAAGGTTATATTTGCTAATGTGGTCATATAGAATTGATCTAAGGGCTGACTTTTTTACGATGATTTACTAAACGTCTAGATCACATCCGCATATACACTATCATCAGTGGGCTTACCTGCATCTTATTTTTTCAATAATAACGTACTGCATAATTTGTTAATTCCGTAGCGCGTGTAAAGCAGCAAATTGAATTTGTCGCGCACGAAGCGCGTACAAGGTTAATGAACGCGTGTAGCGTGTGTTGGAAAGCTAACTCACACGCGAAGCGCGTGTGTGGGGGAGGTGGGGGGCTCGTATGTATATATGCATCATCACATCACACACAGACCCTCATCATCTGACCTGACAAATAAGACTATAGGGACACCAGATTTTGACACCAAATATTACATCTGTTTACTTTATTGATAGAAAATCAATTATAAAAGTTGCGAAAAAAACATTAATTTCATGAAAAATATGTATTATTCTAACAAAACCCACCTCCCCAAGACCAAGAGGGAATCAATCAAATAATATTGTATTTATGTTCCCATTCTGCTCTTAATTTACTTACTTTATAAATGCCTCCCTTTAATTATCATCATCTCTCTTCTTTTTTCTTTTTTCTTTTTTCTTTTTTTTTTCATCTTTTTGAACATTGGAGGCCGGCATCCAGATAATAAATAATTCATTCTAAAATGAAAATTCCACCACCAAATCACTTTATTACAAATGATAAACTTGACCTGTATATGGGTTCTTGAGGGGACTACTACTACGACTACAAATTATGTTCAAACTCTATTATTATGCTTTCGATTTTTATCTTTTTTTGTTTTCCAAACTATATAAGGTAACCAATAATTATTAAGTAATATGTAGTATACGGTGGATAAGTCCACTTTCATATATTGTTGATGATTAAAGAGTTTGAAAACATAAAAAGGAACCCTGGAAAGAGAAGTTTGAAGACAAAAATAATGAGACAAAACCAAGTGAGATGGGAAAGAACCTAAACATATAGGCTACTTTTTTTCTTTTCTTTTTTTCTGGATAAAAGTCTGGGTATAAAATTTTCATAAATAGGTCCACTACTAGGGATACCCATGATATGATATGGATGAGGACGATCAGGACAGATTTTTTGCCTTAGAATCCCACGTCTCATTATATAACGTTTTTTTAAAAATTTTTTTTTTATGATATTATATTCCAACAAATGTGTAAAAATAGACTAATTCTCATCTCACATATATTGGGGACAATAAACTAAACAGTACTGGTGTTGGGCCCCATGTTACAAAACAAATGCCAGATGGCTTATGTGGCATGTGGGTCCCACTGCCACATAAGTTGAAAATCCCCTCGTAACACTTTTGGGAGGGGAAAGTGGTAGGTCCCACCCTGCCACATAAGCCATCTGACATTTGTTTTGTAACATTTGGGGGCCAAAAAGCTTTAGTGTAAACTAAATGGGTTTTCACCTGTGGAAAGGACTCATAATTGTAAATGCATTTAATGTGCTGCTGCTGGGGTAATATTTCAACCCTTTTCTTAAAGCACGCATCTGATGCCTAAGCATTGAATATAAATTAATTAATAATACTTAAAAGAAAAGAAAAAATAGATGGATATGGTCGTGTCTTTAAATGAACGGTTCATTTCTCGACAAAACAGCAAATAAATTCATTTTCAAAACAAAATTAGAAAGCAAATAAACGTTACTGAGCTAAAAAGAAAAGATTTGATTAAAGAGCATGCGAAAAAGGTTAATGGTAATTTTTTTTATTAAAAAACAAAGAAATCACTGTTGTCCGATTCACTTTGGAAAGAAGAGGGGGACATTCATTCACGAGTAGTGCTACAATGCACGCACTTTTGGAGGGATTTACATCCCTCCTTGAGGTGGACGGTGATCAATGTCTTGAAGTTTGGGGAAGACGGAACTCGAGGATGTGATTCAAATCACGAAGTGATAATAGCCTTACGATAGGTTTGGGGAAAAATCCCCCAAACTGTGCGTACTCTGTAGCATTTTCCTTTAAAATTTTACATCCTAATTAAAATATAATTACATATATGGAAAGAAGAGGGGGACATTCATTCACGAGTAGTGCTACAATGCACGCACTTTTGGAGGGATTTACATCCCTCCTTGAGGTGGACGGTGATCTATGTCTTGAAGTTTGGGGAAGACGGAACTCGAGGATGTGATTCAAATCACGAGGTGATAATAGCCTTACGATGGGTTTGGGGAAGAAAATCCCTCAAAATATGCGTAGGTTAGTTTGATGAAACGTAAAAGAGAGCATGGACGAAAATAATAAAAATTTCGAGTTACCTAGACCTTTCCTTTCTTTATAAATAAATAAATGGTAATTTAAGAAATTAATTTTGGGAGGGTGAGTGAGTCCCAATCCTATTTTAATTTTTAAATACAGACGGCCAGCAGCAGCATCATCATCATCATATTGGTAATACACACCCACCACCCTTTTCTTGAGGTCTCCAACTCAATCCACACAATATTACCCACTCCCTGGAATCATGGGAGATCTCGAGTGCGTAATTATAATACAGATATTAGTGTAATAAATATAAAAACAGTACGATAATACCAATTTCCATTGCGTGATTGACCCGGGATTGATTTGTCGCGCCTCCCCCACTCCCCCCCCCAACCAATTATCTCGTCATATTAAAGTGAAGCACACTTTGGAAAAGAGCAATATATACCCCCCAAACGATTTCATAACTTTTTTTTATTTTTATTTTATGTATATATTTTATGAAGGATTTTGTTAACACATGATAAGCTTTTAGGTTTTGTGTTTTGTTTAGTTTTTTAAGTTTGTCTAAATAGGCTGATTTTTTGATATGTATGTTATTTATACTATTTAGATCATATCTAAAAAAATCAGCTCAATCCGAGACCTCTAGCAGCCTCTAGCACTACGGATACTTAATTTAGACTTTAATAGTTTGAATGAACGGCTGATATTTAAAGTGATTTGCATAAAGGGTTAGATATCTCTGATTGAGCTAATTTTTTGTAAACATCTTATAACTGCTGATAATATTATGTTTACAAAAATTCAGCTGATTTGAAGATCTCTAACTTGCAAAAAACCTCCTTCAAAAATAACCTGGGCACACGTTAACAGGACCCTTTTATGAAAGGTGGTAATGTGGACACGGGTGAGGTGGTAGAGGTTTGTACTAAAAGCCAAGACACCCCCTCTCCCATCCCACCGAAATTATTCCAGGAAGCTTTCCGGCTAGTAACCGTTAGAACAGAAATGCTACTAGCTAGCATTGCTTATATTCTGCTCAAAATTATAAGAAAAGTAATTAACAAAAGAAAAAGAAAGAAGATAGAAATTAAAATTGGCATTTTCCCTTTTTTACTTTTTTTTTTCTTTCACCAATCGTGTTCGTGGTTTACTCTTTTTCATAATTACCCCTGCCACCGTAGTACAGTACAATTGCTTTCCTTTGCTGTGAAATGGATGGTAAAGAAGTGAAAACTTCAAAGACGATCATCATCATCATCATCATCATCATCATCAATCAGAATCACAATCACACCCCTATTATACTCCTCATTATTATTATTATTATTATTTTTTAGACATCCACCATTGCCACGGACCAATTAAGAACCGCTAGTCCGGTAACCCTTAATTTTTTTGTTAAAGAAAAATAAGAACTTGAGAAGCCCGATTGAATTGAAATATCGAATTGAATATAAATATATAATATTAAATTAAAAAAAAAAATTTCAGGACATGAAGATTTGAAGGCTTGCGTTCTTCATGGACTTGCAAATCGGACAATAATCCAGCTTTGACTCGCAGTCTTTGCAGAGGCATAGATGCCGGCAAGGTAACAAAAGAACGGAGACCTCGTTTTCACCGCAAACTTTGCACGATTTCCTTTGCTTAAGCTCCCGATTCTCTTGAATCGTTTTCTGTTCAGCTACTGATCTGTATCCTGTTTTGTCTTCTTCTGCTTCCACCTCTGTTCCTTCGTAGCAACATGACTGAGCATCATGATCTGCTACTGCTGCTGCTGCTCCTCCTTTTCCTGCTAAACCATTCAATACTAATCCTTCACTGTCCCCAAAGCCTTCTTCTCTTATTATTGTTTGGGCGCCCTTGTTGTTATTTTGTAACAGAATCTGCTCCAGAGTCGATTTCAGACTGGAAACGATGGCTTCGTTGTTCTTGGCTACATTAAACCAAATCTGATTCTCTGCACTTAACTGCTTTATTTTCTCTTCCAGCTCAGAGTTCCTCCGACTCGCGTTCTGAAGCTCTGTTTCTTTTTCCTCCAGTCTATTTAGGACTTGTTGTTCTACTGACGAGAGTAATGATCTGCAATGTCTCTTCCGCGTCTCTTCTAGTGCTGATCGGAGCTTTTCGTTCTGAATCAATAAAATTTCAAAACCATGAGGTTTAATTATTTTTAAAAAATAATTAATGATGGAAAAAATTAATGAGAAATATATAGGAGCAGATGAAATTCAGGAGCTAGCTGCACATTATAATTACGTACGTGGAGTAATATTAATGCGTCGATTTCGAGATTTTGATGGAGGAGATGAGAGTTAAGATCCTGATGATGAGGTGCAGTAGCCAGCTGTGGGGAAACGAGAACAATGGAAGATGATCTTCCGCTTGTGGAGGTCCCTCCAGATTCATGTAATCTGCTTTCATCGTAAGAGAGGGCAGTGGTCGAGGTATTACTACTATTGATCAAAACATGGCATTTCGGCAGCTTTGCATATCGTAACTGCTGCGAGACCTGTTGTTGTTGTTGGTGTTGGTGTTGCAGGTCTAGATGATGCTGATATGGTTGCATTTGATGATGATGATGATGATGATGATCAACAGTACCGTCTTCTCTGTTCCTCTTTCTGGATGCAGATACATTACATGTCAATTCGCTCTCAGGATCGCTAAACACAGCTCCATTCAGTATCTGCTGTCTAGCTTTATTATTATTATTATTATTGTTCCAATCTGGAAAACCCCCAAAAAAAAAACTCTCTATCAGAATTCAATGACGGGTTTTATTTGTTTCTATCTATCTATCTATCACAGAAGGAAGGAAAGAGAAAAGAAACGTGAGACTGTTTTGCCTAATTAACTTACCGTAATTGATAAAGCTTCCAGCTGCAAACACATTCCCACTAAGGTTCTCCCGATTCTGAAACTGCTGAACGTACTCATCCAAAACATTGCGACCCCTAAAACACAAAATAATAATGAAACCGAATTCCTCGCTCCCAAATTCCAATCGATAAAGTCATGATATCTCGGTCTCTCACTCTAAATAATATATCAACAAGTTGAAAAGAAGAAGCCCAAAAACAGCAAATGCTAATTTATCCTCCCTGCTTGAAACTTAAAAAAGAAGAAGAAAAAAGGCTAACCTGAAAACGTTCGCTGGATGCTGAGCTTGAACGGCCATTTTGATCAAATTTTAACTTGTCTTCTTTATCCTCTATCGCAGTTCAAACACCGAAATCCAAAATCCAAATTTTATAGAGAGAGGTGGAGAGTGGAAAGATAGGATTAGATAGAGAGAGAGAGAGATGGAAGAAAGAAGAAGCGAAACAAAATCTAACAAGGAGGGGGGTCGGTATTATATAGTACGTGAGGAGGAGGAGAGAGAAAGCAAACGAACGGTCCACTATTATAAAAAAAAATTATTTATTTATTTATCTATTGTTGGGGATATGATATGAGTAAAGGGGGCCAGTATATTTTAATAGTGGAGGGTGGAGGGTGTTGAGTGGTGTTGTTGATATTGCTGTTGGTGGTGGAGGAAGCATTCACATTTCACAATACCACATGTACTTCTGCTTTGTAAAATGAATATATATATTTAGTCAATTAAACACAAAAAGTAAATAAAATATTTGTGAGGCAGTACGGTGTACGTACGCTGCTGCAAATGCAATATATTTGTAACAGAACAACCTAGCTAGCTAGCTGCTAGCTAGCGGAAAATGCTAAACACGGTCAAAAACTCTTTTTAAAGATTCAAAACTTAGACAACACGGGAAACGAGCGTAAAGTGCGCAATTCTCACTGTTCACCCACCAGACTCCCTAGATATAGAGAGAGAGAGAGAGAGAGAGATAAAAGAGAACGTGAGTGAAGTTTCACTTGCTTTTACCCGTGCCCTTTTTTCTTTTTTCTTTTTTCACCCCCTTCCCTTAATCTTTGGTATCTGCTTATTATTCAGACTTTTTTAGGTGTTCCGTAATTAAATAAACAAAACAAAATAGATCAATTAAATATTAAAGAGATAAAACAAACAAAGTGGCGATGATGTTAATGTTGATGATAATGATCAATTACTGTGAAGAAAAAGAAGAAGAAGAAGAAGTCGTGCTACTTAATTAATTAATGCCACACGTCTGACCCTCTTTCTCTCTTTTCACTAATTTTAAGAAGATGATTCGTATCTTACGTCTTTGCTTTTGCTTTGCCTTGTTTAATTTGACGGGGGAACCTTCCTTTTAATTCTTACCCTTTAACCTACCCCTAAAAGCCTTCAACTCTCTCTATATCTCTCTTTTCTCTCTCTTGAAATTAATTAAAGTTTCTCCCCCATATATGATCAGATCAGAAGACTGATATGTCACAAAGCTCCGGTCTTCAAGCCCACTATTAACAACACGACCTTTATTTGTCCGCTTGCTTGATTGCCACGTATGATGATGATGATGATGATGATGATGATGATGATGATGATAGACTAAAAACAACCCCCACTCCCAATTTGGTTTTGGTCTTTCCTTGTGTTTATTAACGTGAATCGATCATAGCTTCGGTGGAGACATGGGGTATGTAAAAGTAACTACCATAGATAGGCCAGTACTCTATAATAATAACAAAGGAACCCCACGCTGCACGCCAGCATTTAACCCTGGCCCTGGCCCCCCCTCTCATTTCATGTGTCTGACTCACTCCTCTCTCTCTCTCTCTTTCTGTTCCCTCTTAACTTCTTTTTCCTCATTAATTAATTGAAGGATTTTTCGAATTATATAATACATATATTAAACCAAAATTAAAAAAGAAAAATAACATTGTTGAGAATCTTGACTTGACCAAAAACTGTTTCCTTTTCTTTTTTTTATTTTTTTTATTAGGGGATTGCCATGGGGTAACACAACCGTCCACGTCATCGCCGGCCAGTGGAAGGAGAGGGAGGGGGAGAAAAATGCAGCACCATGACTTAGCCATCACGGAACGGAATGCTTATACGTGGGGGAGATAGATGTGTGGTTGAACCCCGGGGCCCGTGAGTCCGTGACTCTTGACTGACTGACTGACTGACTGACTGATGAGGTTTCTTGTAAATTTACCCCTCTCTCTTTCTCAATCTTTTATGGGATATTTATCAATCAATGAATAAATAAATAAATAGAATGGGATATATATCTCGTAATGTCGGGGGTGGGGTGAGGGTGGGGGGCATGATTTGACCAACGGCCCGCTGACATTGCTTTTTTCTTCTTCTTTTTTTTTTTTTCAGTTTTAAATTAATCCAAGCTAGCTCCCTTTTTCATATTTATTCATTTATTAGTTTGAGTATTTGTCATTTCCCACCAGTCACCGCCACCACCACCACCCCCACCCCCATATATGCCATCACTCTTATTAAAATCAAAATATTAAATAATCGTGGGGGTTCGAAAGTTTCAATGAATGGATGGGATAAACGCATTACTTGTTATGATTATGATGATCGAGGTTTTCGTATGGTTTTTTATTCCGTTTCTTTCGGGAACTGTGAATCTGAAATTTCTCAGAAAATTGATCACTTCTCTCCAGTTTTGACAAATAATGTTACACAGAATGGCGGATCTAAGAATTTTTTAGGGTGAACAAATCAACGTTGATCAGCTCAATGACAAGTTAATTGGCAAATTCTTTAATTTTTTTTCTATTAGTGTTGCACTTGTACTTTTTATACACTATTCTATATGACTCACGTGAAGTGGAGATCATCGGCACATAAATCAACTATTAAATAATCCCTACATTACGAGCCCACAAATAAGTATAAGTACACGGTAACAATAAAGTGGGTATTAGGTGGGCCGCCACTTAGAAACGACCTATGATTGATCTAAACAATGAAGGATCTTCATCACACTTTCTCGCTCTATAGTAAACGACGACTAGATAGACGCTAGGGTTTTAAAATTTCAAAGGAAGCGGACTAGTGTCACCATACTCTTATTATAACAAATGTCATATAATTAACCATTAACCTTGGTCTTAGGTAGTAGCAAATTTTTATGCAGAAAATTAAATATGTGGGAATTTAACTCAAAATTAAATAACAAAAGGTGATGTGGACCAAAATTTTTATACATTAAGTTGCAAAGGTTTCATCATCCTATTTGAAATTATTCATAAAACTATGTAAACGGTGGGGGTGTTATTCTTGAGAGCTGTGTTGGAAAACCCCTCATAACACTTTTAGGAGGGGAAAGTAGTGGGTCCCACCCTGCCACATAAGGATCTGACATTTATTTTGTCATTTGGGCGGGCCAAAAAGCTTTATTGGTTATTCTTCTATTGCTTGCATTACAAACCCCCTATAAAAGCCCATGCTAAATACATCCCAAATTCCTTGAGAGTCAATTTGACAATTTAACTCAACATCTTTCACAAGTCAACTTGGTAAGCCTATAATCTTTTTAAAAACAATGGCTTAGTTCTTTCTTCAATATCCGAATATTGGAATTTATTTCCATTTTCATAGAAACATCAAGCCATTGCTGATATCGGTCATGGTTTAGAATGGATCATCAACCCAACTATATCGAGTTGCATTGTTAAAATCTTTAAAGATCTGTTTGATAAAATTTATAGTTTTCCTTTAAAAGAAATATTATATTTTTGAGAACAATGCTCTTTAAATTAAGACCAGTCAATAAGTTTTAAAATTTTAAATATATATTATGTGTTAAGTAAGAATAAGAATGTAGACGTCGAAAATACAAGATAAATTATTAGTGAAACCTAAAACACGGGTTATCTAGTTAAGAAAAAAACAGAACACAAAAATATATTCTAGCTATGCAATTCGATATATTAAGACATTGCCTTTTAATATATAGTTGTCATTTATCAGAGGCAAAATCCAAAAATTTGCCGCAATCATCGACAATGGATTTTTTTTTTTTGCTTTCTTAATTAGAAATGTTATAAATACTCATGCTGCAAATACCGATGAGTTATAGAAGGGGTTGACGATGTGTATCTAACTCTTTTATAAAATTTATATGGATTTTGTTAACATGCGCCCTAAGGGCACATGATTAGCTTTTCGATTTTGTATTTTGTTTAGTTTCTTAAAGTTGTTCAAATGAGCTGATTTTTTTATATGTATGTTATTTATACTATTTGGATCATATTTAATAAAATCAGTTCAATTGGAGTCCTCTAGCACCCTCTAGCATCACAAATACTTAATTTAGATTTTAATAGTATGAATGAACGGCTAACATTTAAAGTGATTTGTTTAGAGGGTTAGATATTTCCGATTGAATTGATTTTTTGTTGACATCTTATAAATAATGATAATATTATGTTTACAAAAATTTAGCTGATTTGAAGACCTCTAACTTGCAAAAATATCCCTTCAAAAATATCCTTATCGTGTGCCCTTAGGGCACACATTAACAAGACCCAATTTATATATTTTTTTTGCGTGTAACACCAAACCAAGAAGAAAAGAAATAAGGAAAAAAAACATTTTAATTGGAGTTAATTATGGGCCGGGCATTGGAATAAGGGTTTAGTTATAATGTACATGTCTCATGTTCAAAAAAAAAGTTATATATGTACATGTCTACTGGTCATGGATGGGTACGGTCGTTAATTATATGATAATGATGGATATTTGTTATATATATTTTTGTAAATTAAGTACATATTCTCACCGTGCACATGATACATGCATGCTTTCATGATGTCTTCATGCGTTGAATTGAATTAACCCCAAAAAAAAAAGACCAAAACTTCAATTTATAGCATGTACCTACTTTGAGCTACTCATCAGAAAATTAAAGACCAATATTAATTATGGCTATATATCTAGTTTCTTAATTAATTTGTTTAAAGCAATATTAATACTTTTCACTCCTCGATCTATTCTCTATTCTATCTAATTAATCAAATTATATAATTTGAAAGACTAAATATATATAATAGATATCAGCTTGCTTGCTTGCTTACACAGCTAGCCCACGGAATATGTTAATACCTCGTATTTGAAGTTTAGTCCTCGAACTTCTGCTTGGTAGATAAGCACCAAGTCTCTCTCAACCCTATAATAATAATAATAATAATAATAATAATAATAATAATAATATTTGCATCCAAAAATTGATAATAATAATAATAATAATAATAATATTTGCATACAAGTTAAGATGCCATTAATATGCTTGTTTATTATAATAAAATTTATTAATTTAATTCTTATAAAGGAGTAGGGGTTATGGGCCCATACTATGGGTGTTGGGTCTGTTTCTTTTTGGATTTTCTACTCTCATCTCTCTCTCTCTCTCTCTATCTCTAAAGTTTCATTTTCAAAAGGGGGGGATAACTTTGATATAGCATGCCTCTTACCGTCCAGTCCATTGGCCATTTATTCCAACCTTTATTATTATTATTTATTTTTATAAGGCGGGCGGATATATATATATATACATGCATGTATTATAGAAATGAGAGAAGTAAATGGGTCGGTCGTCATCTACTTGCTATGGCACCAATTGAATGAATTGAATTTGTCATTCGATGTTGCTTTCCATCGATCGATCGAGCTAGAGACGTACATGCAGGAATAAAATTGAAATTTAATTTAATTTAATGGGTATATATACGTGCTAGCTAGCTGCTCGATCCCTCCATTCATTATTTC
>MVGT01002051.1:2025805-2100575 GCA_002174775.1 Macleaya cordata | reverse complement strand
TGTTATCTTGAGTACGAGACTGACTCAACCATGGGGGATTAATGGGACATTAGGTTTGGTGGCCATAAGCAAATGACAGAGGTTATTGGTCGTGGGTAGTTCTGCTAATGTGTACGTGGCTATTGGTATGTCATGACCGTTACACTTCACGAGCATTACTCCACGACCGTTACAGTTGACGTGCATTACTACACTCATTATGCTCATAATTGGGCGTAATGCTAATTATGCCCATAATTGTGTAACATGCGTCATTATACTCATAATTGTCACTCATAATTGTATAAGCTGTAACCGCCGAGAACCCCAAGTATAAATAGAGGACCTCTACCTCTCATTCAGGGGAAGAACAACAACAGAACAGAACAACAAGGGGATAACTCTTCACTGCATACTTGGGTTTTCATGGCTGACCTCTGTCTTCTCTTTGCTTCCTTCCCCGCTAGGCCTCCCTATCTCCTCTTCCACGGCATAACGAACTCCGAACGGTCATCTACTTGATTTAGGCGGAGTCTCGGAGTCATCTCACTCAGATCTAAATCTAGTTGGACTCATCCAACTCATCGTTTGACTTTCACGTCAACACCTCCTAAAAACCTTCATCTACAAACATTAAGGTTAAATGGTTAATGTTTTGTTCAGTTTTTTAGGGTTGGCTAAATGAACTAATTTTTTATAAGTATGTTATTTTCACTATCTAGATCGTATCTAAAAAAATTAACTCAATTGAAGATTTCTAGCACCATGAATGCTTAATGTAAAACTTAACAGTGTAAATGAATGGTTAGCATTTAAAGATATTTTTTTGGAGGGTTAAATATCTGTGATTGAACTGATTTTTGGTAGACATCATATAAGTAAGTGATAATAACATGATATCCACACAAAAATCAGCTGATTTGAAGATCTGTAGCATGCAAAAAAATTTGTACAAATCTAACCTTATCGTGTGCTCTTAGGGCATACGTTAATCGGACTCGGACCTATTTTAATATAGTAGGGCTTACTTAATTTCTGTAAATATGAAAAGGAATTGATAGAATTGGTCACATCCATTTTACTATCCAAGACTGATAGTATTTTCCGCCACTAGTATGATCTTGATTTCATGTCGGAATCCTCTTATTTCAGGATAAAGATTCTAAAGTCTAAGTGGAATGGTGATATGGGAAGAAATATATAGCACGAGTCCATGCCTAATTAGCCAAAAGTGATGGTTGTTCAGGGGTCGTTTCGAACATAGGAAGAGAATTGGGAAGTTGGTTTGAAAAAGGTGAGCAGTGGCAGCTGGTAGGCAGACGATCGTGGAAGAGAGGTATCTCTGGCTAGATTGATAGAGTAGTAGTGAGGGTTGATGAAAAATCAACAGCTTCTGCTAGTATCCTTTATCCTTTCGCCCTCGGGGTACGTAAGTTGCCCTGGACAAGTGACTTACTCCTTTGTGGACCGGCATTCTAAAAACACGTCCGCCACGAAGATTATAGAAGAGGTCCATGTCGAGGGCAAGACAAAACCGAGCTCGTACACCTCTATTGGCCTCTAACACCCTCAAACAAACAAAAAAGAAAAAGAAAAAAACATGAAATTAATTACATTATATAAGATTTTGATACCAATGTACACAACATAAATATGTGGGGTGTGAAGAGGGTGAAATAAATTCATCTAACATATCATTTTGTATATTATGATTCTTTGGTGATCAATATGACATGGGCAATGTTTGAAAACGACCATTATAACGGTGTAATACTAGGGGGTTGTTACCGTTATAACGACCGTTTGCTCAAACTGACAGTTGTGTTAAATTAGAAAAACACAGTAATAACGAAAAATAACAATGTTTTAATTTTTAGAAAAAAGATTAAAGATGTCAAAAGAATATTTTATATTACTTTTTTTAAAATAAAATAACGGCGTCATAACAATTTAAAACGGGCGCCTAGGACCGTTACTATTAAAACAGCCGTTATAACCGTTACCGTTTAATGAACATAGGGCATTGGTATCAAATGATGATTTAACTAACATCTTCGAACTTGTTATGCGTATTAACGCCTCCGTTAAATGGTTTCCCACTTTTTTCATAAAGGAAATAGATGTTGGTTTTGTTTGGCATTAATTAAAATTTATTTGTTTGCAAGATGAATGGTAGATGAAAGGAAAAAAAGTAGTTCCTCTCATTATGAAAGGGTAGGTCGGATCCCTTGGCCCGAGCTCTATATCAAACTAGCTAGTTGCAAGCAGGAAGGGGAGTATTTCAAGTTCATTATCATGCATATTAAAGCTCACTGGTTGGTTAGATTTAAAGTCACTTTGATTTCATTTTCTAGGGTTTTCTCTTTGATTGGTAGGCCAACTAATCACTAAGACAAAAGGGAAAAAAAAAAAGTACTCAATTGATTGAAGACTAACATGGGTTAGGGCATCATTAATTCAACTTGTACAACAAGGTGATGAATACATAATGAACAAGCCATTGAATTTCCAGGAAAGAACAAGACGACCAAGCAGCAGATCTCAAATCTTTCTCCAAATTGGGATTCACCACCTTTTTCTTTTCTCTCGATCCCTTTCTTTTTTCTTTTTTTTCTTCTTCTTGTTTTATGTTTCATGGGTGTTTCCACCAACCCCACTTCCCATCTTTTGAAACATGGGATGGGACTCATATTCTACTCAATAATAACATTATTATTTAATAATAAACAAAAGAACAATTGAAATATTATCTTATTAAAACAAAAAAGTTAGATTATTTTGGTACTAATTAATAAGATTAGGGTTAATGTTTCAAAAGTTAATTAGATGGATGAAATTGTAGATTCCTCTAGAGAACACAACGACACTCCTCTTCACCATCCATTAACTTATTTGACTACAAGTAGATCCAAGAAGACATCTTTCTAGGGGGGGGCCTAGATTGATGAACAGAAGAGAAGACAGCTCTTCATGGGGGCACACACAAACACCCATACATACATATCTGTAAATGGGTTCAGCCCCACAGATTATATCATATCATATCATTTGGGACTTTTTGGATATGGACCCACGTCCCCCCATTCTTAGGATCCATGACTTAATTTACAATTAATTTTTTTTTTTTTTTAAAACGGAACAGATCCCCCTACATAGTTGTTCATACATTTAATTTAATATAATTTTTGAAGTTTAAATCGAGATGAAAAAATTTAGTCTATTTAATTAAAATCAAAAGTGAAATAAATAGCTGCTCAATCATATAATTTGTATTGAAGATGATCGGTAAGGAATATCATCATCCAATATCAACTCTACGTTAGACCAACTTTTTATAGAGCCCACAAATAATATATAAAAAACAATATAAGGAACTTTGCAGACATTAGTTGTGTGGTTGGAATGGAACAGCAGGAAGGGTTATTTTAATCTGTGACACTCTCTCTATATGTATATATAATAAAAGAGCTAGCACGCAGTGTTTTATTAATCGGACCGGATCGGTTGGTTCAACCGGTGAACCGGTGATCCAGTTAAATTTCCGGTTCGGTTCAACATTGACCCAGTAATTTTCTTAAAAACAGTCTTTTTTAATATGAATTGGTCGACCCGGCCGGTTGAACCAATGAACTAGGTGACCCAGTTGATTTTTAAACCGGTTTGTTTTAAGTTAAAGTGTTATAATTTTTTATATTTAGCAAAAGGGTTTCGAACACAAGACCCATAAGTGACTTCAAAAAGACACTTTACCAACTGTGCTGCATAAGACAATATGTTTTTATTGTTGTTATTGTATTAATAGTTTAAACTTAATCCACTGGTCAACCCACTGGTTGAACCTGATTGACCCAGCCCACTAGCTTCTCCGGTTCGATTACCGGTCTGATTTTTAAAACATTGCTAGCACGTATATGTCCCATGCGTGAGCGTGACCCACCTCTAATTCATGTGATATGATCTTAAATCTTTGATTATTAGAAAACGAGATCTCTCTCATTTTATCTACAACACGTACAGTTAATTGTATGTAACATGTACATATAATATCATATATGTATATATTAATTAAGAAATTAAAGAAAGCCAAAATCGCTGATGGTGCGTTGCATGAGTTTCACTGGACACAGCATATCCCTTCCTTTCTTTATTCATGAATCAAATAATCAAAAGAGAGGCTCAGCAGTGCACTCATTATTATTTATTTAATTAATTTGTGCTGAACGGACATTACTTGCTGTCTTGTATCATTCCATTCCATTCCATTCATTCGCAGCAATCCTCTCCGTTAACCCATCTAAAATTTAATTAGTTTTTTAGATGACTTCAATTCCATCCAAATTAAATTTATATATGCACTTGGCAATCGCTAGGGTTTGAATATAAATTTAAATTAGGGGGTAACAATTATTAAGTCAAAGTGATTATGCAATTTATATTTCAAAAATAATTAGGTAATTAATTAATAAGAGAATCGATCATGGGGTCTGAATAGCTAGCTCTTTAATTAGTTATATATTATGATATCCAACCAAGATTGAATTATAAACGGATTGATTTGAGTTTTCATTTTTCAAAGCTAGTTTTAAATATCAGGACCTCACTCACTGACTTTTATTATTAAAAGTCAATAAAATCATTAATTAAAACCAAAGACTAAATTGGGATATTCTTACACGTTTTAATTTGAATAACAGTTGCCTGCTTTAATTAGGGATGAGTCTAGAAACCATTTTTCTTTTCTTTTTTTCTTCTTTTACTTATTCATGAGGATATTTCTGGTCAAAACATGTCGAGACTTATTCAACTTAGGCCAAATGCCAGTCAATTTTGGAAGGTATATATCATTCAAGATTGTTATGTCAATTAATAATAAGATAGAGGCTATAGAATGCCCTTCTCCATTAGATTTTTATTTTATCTATAATTAATTAAGGATTCTATTAGAGTTTGAAAGGTAAAAAAACAAGTATAGAATTTAGGGTTGGTATGTTCTCGATATTTGATATAAATAAATAAAAACCTTTTAAATAGGCTCGGTTGTTAATTCACCCACCTTTTCTATTAAAAAAACAAATTAAGCAAACAAGCCCCTTAAAACTGAAAAAATGGCATTCAAGATACAGATGGCAAAAAAACATCACAAAACCGGTAGCCATCTCAACTAGTTTGGCACCACTGCCAACCACCTATGTGTTAGTTGCATAAATATCCTCTCATTAATTACTAGCCATCCAAAAAAGAAAACCGTTTAACTATGGCTCTAAATTTATGATGAACTAATGGGACTAATCTAATTTTTTTTTTGAAAGATGAACAAGGGGTTAAGGAGCCCCCAACCAAAACAAGTAGAAAAATCAAACATATTACAAATGGAAATATTATTTCCCACTCTTGTCTTTAAAAATGATATCATCTTGAGCAAACGAACTAGGAATGATTTCCATGAAATTCTGAGCCATGCTGAAGACTAGCAAGATAATCTGTTGCACGATTGGTCTCTCTATAAACATGCTTGATTTCAAAGAAAGCTAAAGCATCACGAAGGCACAAAATGTTCCGCCAAATTACTGTGGCGAACCATGGTGGCTTAACATTTACTGAGTTAAAATAAGAAACAAATGTCATAGAGTCTGAAGCGATAGAAACATGTCGAATATCATGAAGTTTGGCCACCTTCAACCCTGCTTCAACGGCTTGGAGCTCATGAAAAGTAATTATCTTTAGCCTCGATCCCCCGACTGCTGCAACTATAACTTCTCCATCCGAGTCTCTGATTATGGCACCAAACCTAGCAGAAGAAGAAGATAAAGATCCATCTATATTAATCAGAAAAATTCTAGTAGCCGGAGCATTCCAGTAACAAGAGATGACCTACTTTGTTATAAATTGGGCATCCAGACCCCATAGATAGATAAAAGCATTGAAAGTAAGCTTTTTCATCATCGCCACTGCATCCGAACCTGCAAAGTGAGAAATACACCAGTGGAGTTCATGATCCCAAGGAAGAGGCCCGCGTGAGTATTCCAGACAAGCGAGAACTGCCATCCAAACATCATGAGAGAAAGTGCAATAGAAAAATAAGTGAAAATTGTCCTCAAAACTAGTATGGCACATAACATAAGCAACACTTGAGACAACTCCCCAGCCAACAAGTCGATCTGTACTCTTTAAGCCTCTACGTAGAACAAGCCAGGCAATGAAACTGTGGCGAGTAATGCAGTGAGGAAACCAAACTATTTTGTGCCACACCACAGAAGGCTTACAATGGCGTTATAAGTGTCCTTGAGTGAGTAGATGCCTAAGTTACCCGTCGTCCAAATGCCAACATCAGCTGCTTGCGGATCAAGATAGACCTTGTTACTTTCATCTACAATGTTGCTCAAATCAGCCTTCAGATAAGCAAGAAAATGCCAATCACCATTACTAATAATAGACTCCACTTTAGCTTCTATGTGCCAATGAGAATCGAACTAAAAAGCAGGAGGAAATCTATTTTTTAAAATTCTAAGGGGATGCCAGTAGTCAAGCCAGAACTGAGTCGAAGAACCATCACCAATATTTTAATATTTTAATGAGTCAGATGATTAAGAACTCATTTTTTGTGACATCAAATCTTCTTTTTATGTAGATTACTGTTAGCGTTATGCAATTTAAATGAAGTGTAAGAAGAAGTGTAACGTCTAACGCATGCGATTTTCTTATACAAACCTAAAATTAGTAACAAACATAAGAAAAATATGCACACGATGCATGGAATTGCTGTAACGACCCAAAATAGTTTTGTTGACTTTGGTGAGTCATGTTGAGTCGAGTCCAACGCCTCAATCGTGGAACCTATTAGGTGTTAAAGTAATTAAGTCTAGGATTAAATAATAATTTTTTTTCGGAGCATAATTTGAAGAATCGAACCATACAAATAGACTTGTAATGCCTACATGAACAAATCATTAAAATTTTCCTAAAAATAATGATTTGTTCTGTATTTTCATTATGCTTTCCTGTCTCATTACAGGAATGGGACTCTAATGATATAGGAAAACTATTGAAATCTAGGTTATTCTATTTCTCTTTCTGGAACACCATGTTTGGATAGGTACGTGTATGATACTAGAAGTGGTGAGGTTACATGATGCCTAGATTAGGCGAAGACTTGAGGAGCGTAACAACTCCTGGATTATTTTAATGATCATTAAAATATCTGCACGAGTCAAACAGCTGACCACTGCGACAACGACTACATCGGTAAATTATGGTCAAGGGTCCACCTGAACCTAAATCATGAGCCAGCGTGCTTCTCACAAAAACCAATAAATCAATCGCTCGGTCGAAAATCAGGAATTAACGATGGGGTTCCACATCGGCTAAATTGGAACACGATTTTGCTCACTGACTAGGAGCTGAAACATCTAGTCGTAGCCTTTTTACTCTAAGATGATTACACTACGCAATATTATGATGTGAGATGTTATTAGTTTATATTTACTTGTATAGGTAAGTGAATGGTTATCGGTTTATGTTATAGAACAAGTACCAACTACTTTTACATTACTGTATTATGATTTCTCGATTTTCTTTTAGAATCTGCATTATCTAAAATTCATGTTAGTGACTATTTGTTAGTATTATAAGTTTCTTACTGAGTTTTTTACTAAGATCTAGGAGATATTATTGCAGAGGGAAATGAGGATTCAGGAGAGGATTGGTCAGACTATATCTGTATCCTTTGAGGAGATCGATATAGAGAGTACGTCAACATTAGCTTTCTTACACTTGAGGTGTTGTATTTTAACCTTTTTGAGGTGCATGTTATCTTACTTGTTTTGTATATATTTTCTTAAGATATGTATATAAGACAAACACACTTATATATATTATAACACTTAACTCAAGTTATCTATGTATATTATTAAGTGAGGCATCATTTTAGAATTATGGTTTGAACCCAGTCTAGTGGTTAACTAGGTATTATTATTTCAATGAAGTAAGGTAGACTGGCCCTGATAAGATGATATATCTATCGTGGATGAATAGAATGATTTAGAAAGTATTATAGTAGATAAATTATCTCTTTTACAGATTTATGACAGGATGCAAACGCTGAAATTACGGGGAAAACTCTAGCGAATTTTTCGTTCGCCCTAGTCATATTTTGAGGTGATTAAAGTTTTTCCCGAACTAGATTAGTTTAACTCTGATTTATGTTCATAAACCTTATTTAGGTTTATTTAGCACTCATTAATCACCTCGTGTAGTAAGCCTAACGCCTCGAGATGCGACTCAATTTCTTAGAGATTCTGAGTTTCAAATTGAAGCGCTACAATTGCTGAGGAGTATGGAGTCTGATCACGGAAGGGACCATGACCGGTTTCTAGTGTCACCAATTTTCTATGTTTTTTCAGGTTCCTCTTGTATGGGTCAAATTGATATTTGGAATATCTTCTAGTTTAGAAGGTTTTCTGTTTCCATTTAGAGTTAGGATTTCTAATTCTTTTTTGACTCCAACTTATAGAGAGCTATATGAACACCACAAAATAGTTTGTTTTGTGCATTCAGTCTAGTGCTGAAAATTGTATTACGAAATTCACTGATTTTAGTTGATTTGTGCACTTTGAAAGATTTTTGAACTGATTTTGAGTTTTTATTGGAAGATGTCGTGATATCTATACTTTATTTTGTCTGCTTAGATTAGGGTTCCTAACATGAACATGACTCGTAAATATAATAACGCCTAGGGATACAACAGGTGTCCGTAATGAGGAGCGACTGACGATAAGCTAGAACTAGTGACAAACACCACCCTACTAAAGTTGCCTAGTTTAAATGAATTTAATTTAAGTTAATGACATGACAAAAATCTGTTCGATCGACTGAATTTGAAAGCGATCCAGTATGTATGTATGTATGTGTGTATGTAAACACAAAAGGGGAAAGAAAGAAATTGACAGATATAAAAGGGTGGATCGAATAATGGGGACCCACCAATACCCATGCTTAATCACCACGTACAACTATTCAAAACTGGTTGCTAGCGTAGCGAAGATAAAAACAGTTGAGATTTCATTGCATTGCTTTTTCAGAGAATAATAATGTGGGTGGGGGAAGGGGAAGGGGAAGGGGAAGGGGAGGAGGGAGTATATATCGTTCCTTCCAAGGTACAAAGTGGAAAAGGAGAGACCCAAATGATGCCAAAAAAGCCAAAAGCAATCGAACCGACACCCGACTTTTTGTATTTGTTTGTTACCTTTTGGTTTCAAGTTTCGACTCGACTCGACTCTAAGAGAAATTAAAAATCAGAATTGAGTTGTTTCCATAATTAGTGGGCCCCACCCTTCACTCTGATTCGATCCCCATTTCATGGATCTCCATGGGTCGGTCATTAGAGTACGACCCCACAACAGACCCACACCCACACTCACACTCGCACGCACAAAAGGATATGAACTAAACCTAAACGTGGACCAACGCATTGCTGTGACGAAAGTAATGCCGTAACATATATATATATATATATATAATACGAAGAGGTTTGTGATTAGCTTCAGAGAAAGCTATATAAAAAAAACAAAATATATAACAAATGATAAATGCCCCACTTTGGGAACAATTTTCAATGAACAATATTACCACAATTTTCAATGAATTGTGGTAATTATATATCCATAGAAATGCACGGCCGGGGATATATAATATGTTGATGATGTGTTGAACAACCTGAATTGGTGCACCGGCCGCTCACAATGAATCCTATTTTATAGGTAGGACCCCATAGAATTGGCCTAACTAATAACATCATGTGATCAGGATGTTCTCTTAAAATTATATATGTCCTCAAATTCAATTCATATGTAACTAAGAAAGAATAATCAAATTTGATAATTTTGCCCTCTGGCTATAATATAATTGAACAAAGAGAAATGTTTTTACCCCCGACTAAAAGCGAGGGAAAGCCAACTACTGTAGTGGCTCAACCCTTGACAACAAGGTAGCTGCAGCTCTTGTGGGTTAATTAGATTAGATAATGAAGGAGCTAGGATATATAGGAGTACTTTCACTGTTAATTTTGTAGGTAGATGAGGAGAAATGCATGGGTGACCCGCCATTTGCCATTTATATGTGCATATATGTGTTGTCTTTGTGAGGAGATCTGTAGTAGCTAGACCACTAGACAGCGAGTGATGATCATAGTTAAGATAATAAGATGAGATGAAAAGAGGAAGGCCATGGATATATGCATGGTGGTCCTATCTGAGTAGCTGTACGTACAGGCCCCTCTCTCTCTCTCTCTCTCTCTCTCTCTCTCTCTCTCTCTCTATCTATCTCTATCTCTCTCTCTCTCTCTCTATCTTTGTTTCTGACTCTGCACGTACTTAGTTGCGAATCAGCTACGGTCATGTAACTTGTCAGATCATCGAGCCTTTGCTTGCTTGCTAGCTTGTTGTTAATTAACTGCAGATTGCATTGAAAAGGGGGCCGGGCCGTGCTACTGTTTCTGCTCTTCTTGTGTGTATGTATATAATTATGATGAGGACCACTGTAAATAAATAAACAAACAAACAAGAAAACAAGTAAAAAAAAAGAGTAAATGAAGAAGGAAATGTGGATCGAGTGGGTACTAGTACTCTAATTGTTCTGTTCTGTTCTGTTTTGCTCTGCCCTGCCCTGCTTGGCTGAGTTGCTCCGTTTAATTAATTAATTAATTAATTAATAGGGACAGAGTTGTTTGTCTTTTAGGAAGGCGTCAGCTACGAGGCCGGGCTGCTCCTCTGACCCCCCACCTTCTCCGAATCGTCTCTTTCTACAATATCTCCCTCTCTCTCTCTCTCTTTTACATTGATCATTGATGTTACTATGTATCTCGGTCCCAACCTTTTTTCTTTTTTTTTTTTTAAATTTCACTCAGCTCCCCTGTGCAGTAGTGGACAACTGCAGCATATATGCATATGCCTGCAGCCCCCCAGTACAGTAGTACACACTTCCAGTTAAGTTACGTACCCAGGCCAGCATCCCATTACTACCAGGAATCCCCACCACCCCAGCAGGCACCAGCAGCTGCAGCTGCAACTGCAGTCACCAGTAGTCCGTCAGTCAGTCCCCACCCTCAACGATCCCCGGTCCCAACAAGTCCCCATTTCCCACCCGCCATCATGTTCATTCAAGTATGTTGATCCCTTGATTAGCGTGCCCGTTTCCACCCTTGGTTTCGTTTTTTTTCTCTTGTTGGTCTTCATTATTGGGTCTTGTTAACGTGTGCTCTAAGGCACACGATAAGGTTATTTTCGAAGTAGTGTTTTTTGCAAGTTAGAAGTTTTCAAATTAATTGAATTTTTGTAGACATAATATTATTATTATTTATAAGATGTCTACAAAAAATCAGCTCAATCAGAAATATCTAACCCTCCAAACAAATCATTTTTAATGTAAGCCGTTCATTCAAACTATTAAAGTTTAAATTAAGTGTTTGTGGTACTAGAGGGTGCTAAAGGTCTCCGATTGAGCTGATTTTTTTAGATATGGTCAAAATAGTATAAATAATATACATATCCAAAAATCAGCACATTTAGACAAACTTAAGAAACTAAACAAAAAACAAAACCTAAAAGCTGCACATGTTAACAAAATCCTTCATTATTTTCTGATGTTGGCCTGTTTAGTGGGAGTGGTGGGTCCGGAGTCCATTTGTCAATGTCATATACTGCTTCACACTCTCTCTCTCTCTGCAACACACGCACACATCTACCATGTGAACACTTTTCCCTTCATTTTTTCTTATTAATATTTTTTCTATTCCCAACTACTTATATCATCTTAGCCTTTCCTTCATTATCTCCCTCTCTTTTCCCCTGCAAATTATCCATCAGTGGCACAGTAAGTGTGTGAAAGGTTGGGACTTATTTATCTACTTTTATTATTATTAGTGTGTGTGAAGTGGCATTCATCAATAGGATGCCTAAAATTAATTTGAAATAAATCTCATATGAATTTAATAAAAATGATGTGAATATAGAATTTTGGCCGTTAATATTAACAAATATTCATGTCATACTAAACAGGGCCTTTATTCAATTAATTAATACACATGATTCACCAGTTATTATTAGTATCCACGTCGTCTTCTTGTTGAGATGGGGTATGTAATATAATGTCGGTATTGGCTCACAACAAACAACTGTCGCGCCCACACGCACACAGACCTGCATGTTACTGTGACTCTATGTATGTATGTCTCAATAATATATATCAAGTTCATCATCGGGTTAGGTACCCAAAATTTAGTGCATTGTTAATTAATGAGGATAATTAATTTAATTAAGCGCCCAATTGGAAAACGCAAATTAATCAAGCTGCACTATAATTATGTAATACCCAGCACTAGCACTAGCACCACACCCACTTGGTCATAACAATATATTACCTGATAACGCATCTTATCAATAACGATCGTTATCCAAAAAAAAAAAAAAAAACCAATGGATGCATTCTTAATTCTAGTTATATTAATGAGGGCGGTTATATAGTCCTCTTTATATAACATATGCCTTTGTAGAGTCCTTATGCTATGTATTTAAGGGGTAATTTTTTAATTCGATATTTTTCTCGTTATATATTATTATATTTAAAAATCAATACATTTTAAAAAATTTAACCCATTTAAATTAACCCTTTAAAAATTAATAAATTTAAATTTTTTTGTTTTGTTTTTTTTTTTGTTGTCTTTTAATTTAAAAAAGGTTAATAAAAATAAAAATTTTAGAACTAACTGAATTTATATAGATAAATTATATGTGAGGCCTACAAAACTGTTTTTTATGGGGCTATATAACCGGCTTCTTAATTAATTATGCTTTTCTTTTGTTAATTGTATTTTATTCAATATTAAAACCTATAAAATAAAAAATTCATGCACGTGATGAAAAAGAACATTGCTTGTAGTTAACTAAAAAGAATCCATTCAGCACTATTGCTTGGAAAATGACTATGATTCCAAGTCATCCATATATGATATGATATGATGGACCGTGCTAGCTTGACACCAAGTTTTAGTGTCGACGCCAGCACTTTTGACCCAAAACAAAGGTCTAGAGCCCACATAAGAGGCTGATTTTTTGGGACTATATTCTCCTCATCATGTAGATCATCAGAATAAAAAATTAATCCATTATAAAACTTCTAACCTAATCAAACGTTGGCTAGAAATCAATTAGAAATCAACGGTAAGAAAATAAACGGTGATAAATATAGTTTAATGTTTGATCAGGTAAAAGTTTTAGAATGAATTAACTTTTTGTTGAGATGATCTACATGATAAGGAGAACATGGTCCCTAAAAATCAGCCCCTGACGTGGGCCCTAAACCCTTGATTTGGGCCAAAATGTTGATACCAAGTTTTGGTGTCACGCTAGCACTGTGGATACATATCCCTTCCCAATTATTCAATTTTAATTTAGTTTCCACCCTCCTCTCTGTCTATCTCTTGTCTGTCCTACTTCTACTTTTATTATTACTATTACAACTACTACTACTTTTGTTTTTTGTTTTACTTTTGAATGCTTTCAATCAATCACTGATCATAAGTAAAATATCATCCATTAATTAAATCTAAAACCACACATGACATGATTCCCCCATTTGATGAATCAGGTCTTATATTAGTATATATATAGTAGGTAATGTGGGTGATAGTCATTTCCATAGTCATCCTCAACCTCAAGAAAGATAAAATAAGTCTTTGCTTTCTCTCTTTTGTTTTTGACCTTTACCTCAAAAGGCAGGTCGCACCCACTGAATAGGCCGGGCTAGCTTGTTGTTGGCTCATGAGTTATGATAGGGACCCACTCACTAGTCGTACCCAATTCAAGTATCAGCATTTTTTCTCCCCTCCAATCAAAGATATTATTTCTTTTGATTTGAAAAATGAGGTACCTGGCCCATTACCGATCGAGAGGGATCCAACAAAATATATGCTTGGTCTGGTACGTACTCTCGTCTCAAAAAAAACAAAGAAAAGAAGAAAGAGAAAGGAAAAAGAAAAAAGGGATGGGCTGGTCAGCCAGGTTCTCAGTTCTCTCCTCCCCCAAAAAGGAGATTTGTGGGTGACTTATGATTTCCTCTCTATCACTTTCTCTCTCTTTCTCTTTAGCACATGATGGATATTCACCGGTCCTGGGATGACAACTTTTTTTTTTTTTTTTTTGGGGGTAGGGATAGAGGGTAAAAGTGGGAATCATCCACTTACACTGCACCCCCACCACATGAACGTACCCCTTTTTGAGATTTTCTCTCTTTCATTCATTCAATCAATACGAGTTGTTGATGAGGAGAGGAAGGAACGCTAGGCTTTGTCAGAAAATCATCATAATTAATTAAAGGTGGGTTGGGGGTCCTACCTTTCCAATGTCTTTGCTTTCTCAAACAATTGAAATGGGACATGGGACGACTTGTACATTTTGGTTTAAGTACTCGTACATCTCAGTTTCATAAATATTTGTTTTTTTACTATGTAGATCAACTTTACTAAAAATCAGTTTATTTTAAAACTTTTAACCCCACAAAATATTGATTTATTTTTTCATCATTCATTTTTTACCATTAATTTTTAATTAATTTCTTTTTAATTTTTTATAGAACTAAAAGTTTTATAATGAACTGATATTTGTGAAGATGCTCTACATGGTGAGAAGAACATCTTCACAAAATTACATCCTTTAGATCAACCTCAAGTGGGCTCCACATGAGTTTGTACATATAATCTAAACATATAAGAGTTTTTTTTTGGTACAAGGGATTATTGCCCGAATTACAATAACAAGGCAAAGATACACCGCTAAGGTACTAATCATTAGCAATGGGTGTGTGAGAAGCATAGAGACACTGCCAAGATCATCAACAAAGTCGTCACCATTGATGAAGAGAAGTCGTCACTACAGATGAAGAGAAACTCGACGCCATGGACGAAGAGAAGACATAAACTCCAACATAATCTTGTGGCAATACTACAGCTTGCGAGATTTGAACCGACAACCTCCTATGTCATAGGAAGGGATGCAAACAAGTGAGCAAACAATTGTTTGCATACATATGAGTTTGTAAGCCATTCCATTCTCATATATGAGTTAAGAGTTAGGATGTTAGACAACTATTTAACCAATACGTGGCCAAATATTTCAGTACTATAGATCCAATTCTGAAAACACCACCATAAATTGGGCCTGGCTGGGCTTGGCCTCATTTCATTTCTTTTCTTTTCTTTTTTTGGATTTGGGTACTCTGCACCAAATATGTCGAAAGGGAAATCCAAAATGGTTACTGGCTGCGTGGCTACTAAGAGTTTGCAACCTCTCCAATTGTTGAACTTGTAGAACGGTTGTCGAAGGTTCCACAATTGACCATTGAAAAATATGTCGTTGTTGATTAGATTTCTTTGTTTACAATATGACCAAAAAAAATATATATATATATATCAAAAAGGGCTTAATATTTCAGCTCAACATTTTATTAGATGAGGCCAATTATTTATTACTTCCGTGGAAACGGCAATATAAATATATATTATAAAGTGAATTGTCGATTTTATAAACCTGGTAGGCCACTTTGTGATTGTAATGTATGTTCTACATTACTTACATTTTATTTTATTTTATTTTATTTTATGGGCTCTAAAAAACCGATAGTCGTTGAGATGAATTAGTAAGAAGTTGGGCTTAAATATCAAATATTAAGAATTTATATACAACTGGCGGGTACAGATCTGCCAAACTCGCCACCTCTCTAAAGTGTATTACAGTATGTGTGTGTTTTCCTTTTTTCTAAATTAAAATAAAAATATTAACCAAATAATAGCCTAAAGTAAAAGGCATATAATCTTGAACTTGAAGTTTACTTTTTGATAAATATTGTCATTTTTTAAAGTTTGCAAATCTGTTGATAATAATTTCATTCTGGGCCATTAGTGGGCCCGGATCTAAGGAAATTCTGTAGTTGATTTATTTTGTTGGGCTAGTTCAGCGCAAAAAATACTTCTTATATTTTTCTGAAGCTAGGAGAACTATTACTCAATATTCATATTTTTTTTTTAAAGCAAAGATACATTATGATAGGCGTTTGAGAAGTGTAGAGAATTGAAATTATCAATACTGAAACTTAACAGGAGGAAAATGGATTTATGGATGGAAAGAATCAAATATGCAGTATTTACAGACAAAATTATAAGGGAACAATCAATATACTTCTAATGTCGAAAGTAACTTACATGTTATTAAAAGGATGATAATAAGCTTTGATTTTTCTTCTAATCTCTTTAATGATGGTGTTTTGATCTATTGAATGACTACAAAGCCATAGAAGTAGAGATAAAAGATTGGAGACAGTGTTTCACATTAGATTTTTAAAAAAAGAAAAGAAAAGAAAATAGAAACTGACCAAAAAATAAGAATTACGTAGGGTGTTAAAAGCATAATTTTGAACCCAAAGTAACCCCACTACCATGTAGATTGGAAACCCCTTTAAAATACTTTTGGGAGGAAAAAAGTGGTGGGTCCCATCCTTCCACATAAGCATCTCACACTACTTTTGTAAAATGGTCGGTCCAAAAGGTATTATTGTGACGAAAAACGCTCAATCAGCAGCTAAAAATAATGGACCAGCCAAAGTTTTCGGTAAAACATCCCCACAATCTCAACGAGGACTGCAGAAAGACTATTGGTAGGGAGAGGATTTTGGAAAATAAGCACTTAAATTTAAGAGTTCCTCTCCTGCAATTCATTCCGGGTGAAAAAAATAGTAACTTCTTTGTTGCTAAGTCAAAAACCAGCTCTAAAATCCTTTCCCAAAATATCTCTTTTTTTTTAAGATACAAAATCAATTATCACGCCCCTCACGAGTGGGGTTATTTTAAGCCTAATACAAACTTCAAAATTTGGGCTCTCTAAAACTAGCTCATATGTGATCCCTAGCCGTTGGATACAACCATATATCACAAGCCAGTGGCATGTGGGCTCTGAAGCACGGTTTCTCCAAAACAGGTGGCGTACTCGTCAGATTCTAATCAGGTGCTGGTGTGGCTCAGGTGCTTAGGGATTCTCACCCAATTTGGCAAAAATTGAATCCTATTTTTGAAAATGCATAAAAGCCCTTAAATTTGTATTAGGATTCGTTTGAGAGTCGTATGAGATTAGTTTTAGACAAAATTTTTATTTTTTAAGAAACTATTTTAATTAGAGGAAGTTTTTCACTCTTTATTTAACTTAATATGTTTATAGTTTTTTTAATCAATGATGGACAATAATTTTACATTTTAATAAGAATGTTTATTGTTATAATTGTTTAATTTTATGTGAAAATGTCATATATAATATTAAATTATCAACATAATTATATGAAATATTGATGTTTATTTATACACGTATCCAATGCCGCACCTGTATCAAAATAATTTAGAGATTGACGAATCCCCCATAGTCTGTGGGGTTCACTTAGATACGATTCAATAACTGATTTTTGGAGAGATGTTTTCCTCACCATGTAGATCATCCTAAAAAAAATAACTCATTCTGAATTTTCTAACCCAATAACAAAGGAAGCTCTTTACTTTCTCCTTAAGATTAAGTTTGTGGGCATCTTACTCAAAACCAATTGTCAATAAGTGGAGTGACACATGATCTTTATATATTAGGTTTGCAAGGCTCTCATTTTCTATGTGGGACTATTTTCAACAAAGAGAAGATTACTATTAAGAGTAACAGAGAAAGCTACTACCAACGGGCGCAAATCTTAATTTATTTGGTACTTATAAACATATATATCATATCACATTACATGACCCAAATTTAATAGAAATCTACACTCGAGATAGTTAGAGCTCAATACCTCCCTAAGACCATCTACAGTGGTTGAAAATTTTTCCATATTTCAATAAAAACATGCACATCGAAGGAAATTAAAAGCTAATTTTAGCTTACGTGAAGATTTGGTAAGCCAAATTTAGATTGATGGAGATAAATTTGGAGATTTTTTACGGGACGGTGGACTGAATAACCGCCTGATGGTGGGCGAGCTGGAAGGGTAACCGCTTGTTATTATTTTTTTTTTTTTAAAAATACTGGGCGGGGTTCAAGGTACCCGCTCAGTAAATATTTTTTTTGAATTTTTTTTTAACATTTGTTATTTAATCCTAATCCTTTATTCTTCGAGTAAAACTAAATAGGTTGGAATATATTAAAATGTATAAAAAAAATTTTTAAAAAAAAAAAGACAAAAAAAGAACAAAAAAAGAACAAAAAGTAAAATTTTTTTATTTTGTTTTGTTTTATTTTTTTAATTTCCAATGTCTCTAATTCAATTTTTTATTATTTTTTTAAAATCAACCGATGTACAACTCTATCTGGAGGGATGCAAACCACGCGAGAGAGTTTAAACTGGGCATTATTGTTTTATGTAAAACCTGCAGCAATATTAGATTAGCTTGAAGACTCAGTCATATGGTATAGACTATAGAGGAATAGGTTCCACTACTATAAGCATCAAGGTCTTTTAACATAAAACTAGGTTCCACTACTATAAGCATCAAGGTCTTTTAAGATAAAACTCAACACAAGGGCTCAAGCTCAAGTCCAAATAGGAAAGTGGGTAAGTTTAAAACAATATCGATAAAAATGGATGGGCCCTGAAGAATCGGCCCAAAATCGTAAAAGCTTCCCCAAATATATCTATATTTTGGCCTCCTGTTTAACATGCAAACGTACGTACATGCACTGCAATTAACGACAGAGATGGGAATAATGTGGGATTGGAACCTTGGGAGGACCCACAACCACCTCAAATTCTACTAGCTAGCAGCTAACCCATGCATCCACAAACCATTTCATGGATAATGTGCGTGGCGGTGGCGGTGGCGGTGGCGGTGGCGAATGGCGGTGGTGTTTTCCCTAATTTTTGGCTCATATTATCGGTTTATCAACCTCGTCTCTTGCGAACCAAAGCAATGAGCCAATGAGCCAATGAGCCAATGAGGTAGGTACGTCGTAAGTGAAAACCAAAAATTCAGTGTGTGCACANCCCCAAATTAAGCAACGGAATTAACCGACCAACAAAAAGCAAATGTTAGTTACTTACTAGTGTAGTCATTTCTCAAGTAATTCATTCATTCAAGGAACATGAACATGAACATGAACATGAGGGCCAGCCTCCATGTGAACTGTGTCTGTCAACTGACTGCATGATGAGAATTTGGAACGTGGAGAGAGATCACTGACTGACGGACATATTTGATTCTCCCCACCCCAACGTACGTACCCCCAGCACAAATTACGCATGCTCCTTTTTAATCTTGCTTTTGCTACATGGCATTGGCACTAGTTAATTAATTTTCATCCCTTCAAAACCATCATCTATTTATCATTCCAAATAACTTCTTTTTGCCCACCTAAATGCTTCCATCTAAATAACTTCTTGCTGCATTGCCCAGTTACGATGGCAATTTGGAACTATTTCATCAATTCTGAGAGGTTGCAATGGGTTCAAGGGGACGATCGATATCGCTGGAGTAATTAAAACATGGCTGAGTTGCGCTAATTATGGAAGAGCTAAACAGATTTGGAAGCTCATCCCCTTTGCGGTGGGGTGGCTGGGCTATTTGGCTGGGTCGCAATGTCTGTGTTTTTAACTCCAAGAGATCTTGGTTGACGATATTATTTGTAAAGTTAAAAGCTTGATGTTCCTTTGGGGTTTGAGGGGATGTTTTTAAAAGTTATTGTTTTATCGATTTGTTGAATCCATGAGAGGCTCTAATGGTGACATAAGTCCTCCTGTGTAATTTTTGGCTTCTTTTTTTTTTTATCTTTCAATAAGATTTTAACTTTTTCCCCTTCCAATACAATATAATTAAGGATGGCCATGCATGATCAGGAATTAATTTAGGATAAGATGAGGACTTCGATCCTATCAGTTTTTTTTTAATAAATAATTAATGTTATTGGCACAACATAATTTAGTCCCTAGCTAGCTTGTGGACGTGGACCCTTTAATTTAGATTTAGATGGGGGTGATTACTGTATGGCTAGCATTTCTAAGATAGGACTTGATTTGATCGAGCGGTTAATATATATCATAGGGGCTATCATGCCTGGAATTGAGCTAGCCCCTCCTCCATCCAAGCCATAATTAAGACCCATCTCACCGTCTCACCGTCCGTGTTATCATCATAATTAACACACCTAGGTCCTAGATCATTCAAATAAAGGTTGGGCCCCAGCCCAGAAATTTTTCTAGCAGGCCGAAACAGTAGGACCCGTCATGATTATCAAATCCAGAAAGACAAAAAGGATCGAAGAGGAGAAAAAAAGAAAAGAAAAGGAAACTCGAAAACGCTAATAAAAGAAAGTAAGAAAGAAAGAAGTATCTAAAAAAAAAAAAAAGGAAAAGAAAGAAAGAAGTGAGTTTAAGATTTTGTCGAAAGTTTTGGGAAATTATGAACCACTACAATAAGTTTAACAAGATAATTTAGTACGACGAACAAAAGATGCAGGGGCCATGGTGGTGGTGGTGAACACGTACATTCCATTAATGTTATCCAACAGATTACAGAGAATGAGAATTGTTAAAGAATGTGGAAGACCACTTGTTAGAGTGGTTGGAAACATGGTTGTCCAAATTGTAGGTTCTGGTATCGAGTCCCACAAAGGGGATTCATCTTTAATTTAAGTCCAATTCAAAAAAAAAAAAAGAATTGTTAAAGAATAAGTTCTTATTAGGATATATGCATCAGTGATCAGGCTACAACATGTTATGGCTTAATTTGGACCAGGTCAGGGTTAAGAAGAATTCATAATTTATATTGATTGAGATTTATTGTCACCGTATTAATTAATAATTGTGTAACTTGTGTTTATCTATTAATTTAATTTGGATCATCTCTATAAATAATTAATGACCATTTGAATTTAAGATTATTATCAAAATATGACATCAAGAAAATTCTTAAGTCAAGTCCTAATGAAATCCAAATAATCCTCATCTAAAGCCATGATATGTTGAAACGTGTACTATAACAAGAAAAGTAAGGTTCTATCTCTAGCAGGTAGGACTATCCTAATTAAAACTATAGTTCAAACTGTTGCTAACTACTAAATGGTGTATTTTTTTTGTCCCAAAATTGTTACTAATAAGATCTGATGAAAATCATAGAGCTGGCTTAAATCTTAAGGCTTGGACATATTTCTGCAAGTCTAAACATTTAGTGGGTATTGGGGTTTAGAGATTTTAACACACTCAACCTTGTTCTCCTATCCAAAATTAGATGCAGACTTATGTCTAAAAAGATACCTTTGGGGAACCATCTCAGCTGGATGAAATATTTTCCTAGTGGTGACCCCTTAAAAGTGCATAATCAATGGCATAGTACATATCAAAAAATTTGGCCTATGCGAAATTAGAGAGATAATGCTATATTTACAGTAGAATCCTACAGAAAAATCTATAGAATTGGAATACGGTAGTGCTAGGGCTACCGAAATCCCTACCGAATTTGCTACAGCAGGCACATTTCACGGTGAGATTCATAACACTTTAGGATGGGATGCGAAATACGAGGAGATGCAAATCACTTTAACCGTTGGATGTTTGAGTGGTAGCAAATTCTGTAGGAATTTGCTGTAACTCAAGCATTACCGATTGGAATATTATGGTGGTGTGTATTCACATATCTTTGTGATTTACGTCACATATTTTTATGATTTGTGTTAATCTCAATATTATTCTTTTATGTATATTATTCTGTAGATTTTTCGATAACTCTAGCACTATTATGGGAGGATAATTGAATTCCCAATCACAAACCACCACCAATACCTAAGTCTGATCGATATTACCTCTCTAGCTCATATCATCATTGTTAACAGTCTGTTTAAGGAGGGACTGAAAAAAAAAACATCGTCAGGCAAGATAATTCGTCAGGTCATGTGGGATTGCTGTGAGTGTGTAATTATAAGAGATTATTTCTTTTTCTTTTTCTTTTTTTTCTTTTGTTTTTTCCTAGTAAAATAGAAAAAGAAATCATTCTTTATATTTTTTTAATCTTTCTATGAAAAGCCTGTTGGTCTGAGGTGCCCACAATCAGTCACGGGCAACGGCAAAGACAAATGCCAAAAAAGTACCCCCCATTCCACGTACAGGCCCCACAATCAAAGCGTATTAGAGGCCGGGATGTTGAGGTGCCACAGATTTCTCTGTTTGATGATTGTGAGTAGTAAAATTTTCAATGATTATACCAAGCAAAGTGTATCACGTGGCAAAAAAAATACCACGTGGGACAATCTTTCGTTTTATGAGCAGACCACGTGGCACAATCAACTACATGATTTATGCTTTTTTTTTTTTTTTGGAGTGTAAATTGGGGTTAAGGAGACCCCAACCAATAGATTAAAATAAATCAATCATGAAATTCATGGTGGATAGGATACTCCCTCGTTATCGTCAAAAATAATTTTATTCAAATCCTTTGCAAAAGAACTAGAAACTAATTCAACAAAATAAATAGAAGGGTACAAACTAGCAAGATGATCAGCAGTCCTGTTCGTCTCACGATAAATGTGCTAAATAGAAAACTCCTCAAGCTCATGAATGGACTGCCAAATCGAGTGCATAATGGGGATAGCAATCCAGGGAGGAGCCACACGACGGTGCCATAACCAACAATGGTTGAAGAGTCCACTCCTACCTGAATTCGACGCAAGCCATGCAAGGAAGCCAATCGAAGGCCAATTTCCAGACCTTGTAACTCATGAACTGCAATAGAATTAGGGGAAAAGCTACCTGCAGCAGCTGCTATACCTTCTCCTTCCTCAGTTCTAATAATAGCTCCAAAACCAGCCACATCCACACTCATGGATCCATCTGTATTAAGCATTACACAACCATTAGACGACTTCAACCAAAAATAATAGATATACCTTGGGATAGTGAATCGAGCTTAGAGGCCCCAACGATCCATAAACTGCTGATTATAGTCAGTGTTTGCAATATCCTTGTCAAAAAATCGAAGCTCGCAGTCTATCTTCAAGCCGAATAACAGATAAAACCTGAGAGGGCTGGCGAGATTCATTGCGAAAGATCTGACAATTACGTTCAGCCCAAACATAGTGGAAAACGCATTAAATGACAGCTTCTTGATATAACCAATTGAATCATCACCTTGAAAATTATCCAAGCACCACTGCATTTCCATATCAGTCTGTAAAGGGGACATATTGTAACCCAAATCAATAAAGATATGACTCCAAATAAACTCAGCAAAAGGACACTCAAAGAAAAGATGTTCAATATCCTCATCAGCATCTCCACAAAGCACATAACTAGAATCCAACACCACCCCCCACAGTAAAAGTTAAATAGCTAGTTTATGACTTGTTGAAACTAGCCCTATCGCGGTTGGCTTTCCATCCACAGCGTGTGTGAAGTGGATGTTAAACGCTTTGTTTATACCCTTTATATGCGTTTGCGCGTAGAAATGGCAAATTATGTGACACGGTACATATAAATCGAATTCAATTATTATGTAAATAAAATTGTATGTAGGCCTACTTGGAGGTGCGTGTAGGTTTGAAAGTTGAGGAGAAATCATTCCTTTGATCAAATCTAAGTGAACCCTGAAATACGTAAGTAATATCTAAGAATAAAATAAGACCCATTGCCAAGTGTAAACGAGAGTAAATAAATAAATAATATTATGGGACATATGGAGTATTTTAAAAAAAGTATGTTAAAAAAAGAAAAAAAATAGGTACGCAATGACAAATGGATTCCATGTCACTTTTGCTCGGCTCAAGCGGCCTAAGAACATTTTCAAAAAAGACTAAGGAAATCGCCAACTATAAAGAATAGTAGTATTCAAACTCTCCTAGAGTCTACACAAATATCCCACATTTTTGCATAAATATTTTTAGGCAGTCTCTATAGCGCTTTTGGCAATTGAATAGGTTTAGGTTGACAGGTTAGGAATGATCAAACCATAAATGGGTCAATTCTTTCAGTCTTTTAACTCTTCAAAACAAAATTGATCAATTCCTAGCATCATAACAATGAAGCATAATCTTAATATCATGCACAATATTAGTTATTTTTTCTTCTTTATTTTTTAACAAAAAATAATAATTTTATATTAAAAATATAGAATAAACTCATGCACGAAATTAATTTATTTTCAGTAGTAACTTGATTGAGATTTATTTTGTAATCTCCACAAAGACCATAGTCCACAACAAAGGCAGGTATCCCTGCAAGTCTTTTTATTAGAGAGAGAGAGAGAGTACTGGGAAAGAACAATAAATAAATGAAAGGAAAAAGAAACCAACAACAATCCTTCAACGCCTCCCTCAACTGATCTGTTTCTGATGCAATACGAGTGATATCTCTAGCAGTACTGCAAGAGTTGGTAGGTACATAGTAGTAAACTTAAATTAAGAAATGTAAAATCATCAAATAATAAAGCAGCAGCAGCAGCTCTAGTAATAAATATGACAAGTACACTGGGTAGGAATACTATTGAATTGAATGGTCTTTTTTAAATTTACACATCTCGGTCGCGCGTGCATTCGAGGGGCATGGTAGGAAACCTGACCCTATCGGTACAGTAGTTGTAGATGGTGTATTTCTGGCGGACGTCCCTCAGCTTCCTGTATTGCACTCCATCCAGGTCTTGGAAGGCTTTCTGGTCCCACCACCTCTTACCTTGGGTTCTGCAGAACTTGGCATTCACGGACTCTTCACACCCGTCGATGTGGAACCCCCTGTAGGCAGCCACGAAGGGTGCCTTTGACCAGTCGGTCTTCTCGAGCCCACCCCTTGTTGCCCAATCGTCTGCGTTCCAAAGGCTCGAGTAGATCTTCATCGGTTGGTCGAATGGAAATTTCACCCCCAAATCTTTGCTGTTCTTGAACACCCTGATGGGAACATCATCCACAAAGAATCTGCATATACCCCCCATCACCAAACAAAATTAAAACTTAAAACCCACTTTTGGAAACCTAGATAGAAAGAGTATTGTGGGTAGATTTTTGTTTTGATTTTCAGAATATAAAGATAGTTAACCATAAAGGGTTAAGTACTGTCAGAAAATGGGGGTTTTTTTTTTCTTTATAAACCAAACAGTCAAGAGATTTGGTGTTGCAAATACATTATGGAAAATAATTAGATCAAGGGTTTTTTGTATTCATCATGGATGGTGCACTTAGTTCCAGAAGATGATGGTTGGTTTAGTCTTCCTCTTGAGAAGATAATAAACAGAGGAAACGTGGTTTTTCTTTTTCATTGGTTGTTGGTATAAATATATGAAGTGATCGAGCTAATTTGTATGTTGGCTAGATAGGCATTGAGAAAGTTTAAAAAAGAGAGAGTAAAAACAGGGCACTCAAGAAAGAAGTAATTAAGTAACCTACACAATCTGATAAAGATTCCATAGAACAGAGTAGGAGTGGTAAGCTTTGGTTGGATCAAACCAGAGATAAATCCTCTGTTCTCTGTTTCCCTTCCCTCCTGTGAAAACATTTGTCTGTAAAATGTAGGGTTGTCCTGTCCTGTTCCCCAAGAACTCAAAGTCTATCTCATCATGCTCATTGTTTTGAGAGGATAGCTGATCAACCAATAAAATAAGAATAATCAGAACAACAAGGAAGAGAGAGAGAGACAAGAGACTAGTGAAAAGAGACAGAATTTTTTTAAAAAAAACCCCCTCATGTATGGTTTATAAATGTTAATAATACTGGAGTTAGCAGTGTGAATGCTACTTACATAGAAAGCGGTGACTGTTCCGGCAGAATCCCCTGGAACCATCTTTATATCCATACTGAAGTGGCCAAACAAGTAAGACCCCTTGGATTGGAAGCCAGTACCTTTTCAGAGAGAGAAAAACCCAATAAGATTCATCAAAGTGTCTCGAAATATAATCTTGTGTTTGGGTTGCGATTGCCTGTCAAAGCCTAATTAGCTGGGGAGTAAGGGGATTTTGCGTGTCTTTTATTTTTCTTTCTTTTAAGTTCTTTTTACCTGTGTATTTGTCCAAGATGAGCTGAATGTCATTACCACCATTGAAGTATTTGATGTGATCAAAAGCCCATGTAGGCTTGTAGTTCCTAGAAAAGGGTACATTAACAGGCTTCCTTGGTGGAGCAGCTATTGCTCCATAGGCTAAAACCAAGAAACTCAAGCACAGGCTCCAGAGAAAGGTAGCCATATCTACCTGCACAACAAGTAGCAATCAAGAAAATATATGAAGAAGACAAATGGAAGATAGTCTTGGGTCTCAGTTTTCTTACCCACAGAAGAGAGAGAGAGAGAGAGAGAGAGAGAGAGAGAGAGAGAGAGAGAGAGTGTTGTGTGAAGAAAAGTGAGGGGGTATGCTAGCCCTTTTGTAGGCAAAGAAAAAGAAAAAGGTAAAGTTTTTATTTTTATTTTTTAAAATTTTTAATTTTGGATGTCTCATGCAATCTCTTACTTGGTACTATACTACTGTGTCCATTGGATGGAAGGAATATTATATAAATATAGTTGTAGTACAGCTATTATGTGTATATATCATATCATATCAGTGCTCTTATTAAGACAGAGAGGACTGAGGAGGAGGCTTCAATTCAATTATTATTTCAAATTCAATTGCTTATTACTGCTTTGCTTGCTGCTTGGAAGGTCTTGAGAGAGAGGGTGGATAGATATTGGTGCTTAATGATAACTTTATTAGAAGGGAAAATGCAGAGTACGCACATTTTGGGGATTTTCTTCCCTCAAACCCATCGTAAGGTCATTATTCCCTCGTGATTTGAATCACATCCTCGAGTTCCGTCTTACCCAAACTTGAAGGCATGGACAACCGTCCACCTGAGGGAGAAATTCTCTTCCCCCAAATGTGCGTACGTTCTAGCACTACTCTTACTCTTATTAGAAGTTTGTTTAAGGAAATTCAATGTCACTGTCCTCCTGAGCACAACATCTTCCCTACTTTTGACCGCTCCAAGTAGTAGTAGTACCCTTGAATTTTCCTAGAGATCCTATCCTAACCTAGAGAAGACGTTCTCCCCTGGGGGTGACAACATGAAATGGGCCATACCCATGAGCCCATCTCTCTCTCACTCTCTACTCTTGTGGCCATGGAATCATGAGAGTTGGGCATGTACGTAGGACAGCTGCAACTCTTACCACCAATTAAATCCTGGGATCCTGCTGCTGCCTCCCTGCCTTTGTATAATTTTTGGCTTTTTGTTCCAGGTTCTGAATGAAGGAACTGTAGTGCTGTGCATGCTTTGGGTTTTATCTCTATTGGATTGGAGAGTGGGATCAATGCATATCTATCTAATTGGTTCACCTCCTGGCTCCCTCCAACCATCTAATTAATTACTTCACTTGCTTACATTTAATCACATATTATTGGTCGAACCGATTTCTCTCAATGTTCCCAATTCAATTTAATTATTGGGTGATATCTTTTAATAGTGAAAAATACGCTCATACATACTCACGGACCTGAGGCGTAATAAAAGATGGAGCTCATCCAAGGCCAAACATTCTGAAAAGTGCAAGTAATAAACGAGTCCAGCAAAAGGGCGTGAAATTTAATACGGCATTAATCTTGTGGCAATTAAGGGATATGCATGCAGATAATATATTATTAATTAATTAATTAAGATCTTATTCTATCTACGATTTTGATCATTTGCTAGCTGGGTGATGCTACAGGCACCCCGAATTTGCACCTCGACTAATACCCCGAGAATTTATTTGTGTGCAAATATAGGGTTCCTCTAGCAAAATTCTTGCTACCTAGCTAGCTAGCTTTTTCAAGAATTCTTAGATTAGATAGTAACGGGCACCTCAATGTTTAACAGTACGTTATTTGATCATATGAAGAAGAGGCCGGCGGACATATATAGGACCTGCTGTACTGGTTAATTAGGCCTGTTTTGATGATAATTAAAACGACCTGATTTCATTATAAAAATGGTGCACCCTGTTTTCATGCTTCCGTTATGAAACACCCCCCCAAAAAACAAAAAATAAAAATAAATGTAAGAGAGACTAGTTTTGTGACTAGTTTGTCGATAGGGGTTGACCCAGACAGGATCCTGCCATGGCCATGTGCCTGGTCTGAAACAGTGGAAACCCTACCACATGCATTCTCACTTAATAATTGTTTTGTTATTAATTAAGAAAGGATCAACGTATTCATACAGTTTTAACTAACTTTAATTAATTATGCCATATTTAATTTACAAGTACCCAACTGCATTATATATTGAATCATTAACCATTCGATTGGTGGACCATCCGATCGAAGGGTCTCGATCTGCTGGTCGATGATTTGAGTATCTCGGATCTTCGATGATGAGAATAGACCTGGCAACGGGTTAGGGTCGACCCCAGTCGAGTTGGCGGGTTAACGGGTCAATATTCCTCAACCCTAACCCTGACTCGTTTAATAAACGGATCAGTTTTCCAAACCCTAACTCTAGGCGGGTTGACCCTAACGGGTTGGTGGATTGACTCTAACTAAAATTTAAAAATTTTAAAGACCACTTATTACTCATTAATCTTTATTTTAAACTTAAAACTCATTAATTAGATTAAAATTTGTCAAATTTATTAGTTGAAAGATTAAATTACTAATTAAAACTTAAAAATTATTTATAAACAACTGAAACTAAAGTGTTATTTTTTTAAAAAATTATAATTAACGGGTTGGTGGGTCACCCGCGGGTTGAGCAGATTGACCCTACTAACCCGCGGGTCCAAAAATGTCAATCCTAACTCTATCCGTTTAGTTGGCGGGTCGGGTTGGCGGGCCGAGTGTCTAAATGAGAGGCACAAAAAAAAATCGATTTGGAGAGTAGCCAAACTAGAAAATGGCATCAATATATATATAGCCAAACTAATTTTATTCATATTAATAAGAAATTGTAAAGACATAAGTCTTCCATAATTTTCTCTCAATCTTATTCTTATGAGTTGGAATTTCATTGGTCTCTGGGAATAATAATAATTATATATATATATATGGTCGATCACTTGTCTCGTTGCATCGAAATCTTTTTTAATTAGTGGCCTTTTTTTCATAAATAAATTAATTACCTGCAGTGAGGATTGAGGAAGGTATATATGGCGCCAAATTAATTTAAATGTGATCGATCTATTATCTGTTCTGTTTCCAGACAATATTGTCAGTTAAGGCATATTTGATTTTAGAGATCCTAACAAGAGGCATTATTATTATTATTACTGTTATTATTATTATTATTATTATGACAGATCATTTAAGTTGGGATATAATTGATCTCTAGGCAGGATTAACCATTAATCAAACAAAATTATATGTCTCGAACATATCATTTAGATAGAAAATAAAAGCTAGTCAACCGACTCAGCGAATCGATATATGTAAGGATTTTTGTGTCTTATTACTTACCAACGACCCTTGTTAATAAATAATCCAAATTAGTTAATTTGGTACGTATACATGAAGAATATCATCAAATCAAGGCTGCTAAGATCTATGGCATCCCATATATATATATATGGATTTTGTTAACATGTGCCCTTAGCTTTTAGGTTTTGTATTTTTTTTAGGTTGTCCAAATGGGCTGATTTTTTGATATGTATATTACTATTTGGACCATATCTAAAAAAATTAGCTCAATCGGAGACCTCTAGCACCCTCTAGCACCATAAACACTTAATTTAAACTTTAATAGCGTGAATGCACGACTTACATTTAAAGTGATTTGTTTGGAGAGTTAGATATTTTTGATTGAGCTTATTTTTTGTAGACATCTTATAAATTACTAATTAAGACACAGGACCAGTGAAGTACTGATTCTAGCTAATTTGATGATGATTGGAATACTGGTAATTGGTCTTGATTCCTTAACGTACGTAAGGTGCTATATTACTGCATTAACTATTGAATTATCCATTCGAAATCAAGAAACTAAGGCCCCTGCTTGGTATATATGCCTTCAATATATTTACAAATTAATTTTCACGGGAAAAAGTACTTAAATGGTTGTGGTTGTATTAGTAAAATTATTAAGCTAGTCTGCAAAGGGCCTACATAAATTGGAATAAAAATAAATAAAAAAATTTGTAGTTTTAAAATTTATATGAAATAATATAAATTAATTTAATGTTTGCACTTATACGATAACAATCAAAGTATATTCATATATGAAATTTTAAGGTAGAAGAAGACTAGCTAGCAAGGGTGATAAGTTATTGGCTCATATGCCTGATGTACCTCTTTCTTTTTTCTTTTTTTTGGTCGTTAAAAAAAAATTTATTGAAGATTAGAATAAGGTATACAAGAGATATACAGAAGCTAATCCTGACTCAATTAGTCAACAGACTAAGGACAAGCGACACTGAACGATAGACTCAACACATTAAGGAGGTTCAAACACAACCTCTTTCTTTCGGTAAGAGAATAGACTTCCCCATATACAATCTCTACATTAATTGGGTGTTGCAAATTGACGTACATGTTACGATCATAATAATGAAAAATAATTTGAACTCATCAAAATTAAACATTGAAAGCCTCCAATAGAAACGATGACAACGTTGATGAAGTCTTAAATTTGACCAAAAACTTGTTCACGTAAGGGAAAGAAATGAGAGAGACCTGCAGATCATATAGAGATGACGATGAGCACCATAATAATATCTTATTTTGGGGAAAACAAACAAACAAACAAAAAGTGGTGGTGGAATTAATAGTCAGGAATATATATCAGTCATATCATATGCCAGACAGATTATATATAGAGTTTAGATCTGTCCAGGTTACGTGTATAGGTTCTTGTGGGACTTACATAAAGTTGATTTAAAGGCTAATTTTTCATTAAAATATTATATTCGTCATGTAAATCATTTTTACAAAAAATTGATCTATTCTAAAACTTCTAACCCTATAAAAAAGTGATTTTTCTTTTCTTTTTTTTTCATCGTTCATTTTTCACCGTTACATTTTAATCAACTTTTATCAATATTTGATTGGGCTAGAAGTTTTAGATTGGACTGATTTTTGGTAAAGATGAAAAAAATATCTTAACAAAAACTTATTCCTTATATCAACCTCGTGGACCCCTACATTAGCCTCTACATATATATAATATGTACATATATTATATTATATTATATATTATGTACATATATTATATTATATCATATATATATATATGTTTGGTGGCACATAACGAACGATATGAATTTTTTATGGGTTGATTTTGGGGTAATATGATTTACTCAATCTACATATCATCATCTTCACAAAAAATTATATAATTCAAAAAATTTTAAAATTGTCATCTGAATTTTAATGGTGAAATATAAGGCTCAGAATTTCAACACGAAAACAGGAGGAGTTAAATATTTATATGGTGAGGAAATTATATATGCTAAACAAAAATCAACTTTTAAATCATCTTCATATGAGCCCTATATATAATAAAAACTTCATCGGCAAATCTCTCCAAAAAAATCTCCCTGTAGCATTACCGGTGAATGAATCAATTAATGGTGACGCTTCAATATCACTGAGATATGCTCTTGTATATTTTCTGTATATTCCTACCCAAAACCCATTTTTTTTTTATTGATAAAAAAAAAAAAAAAAAAATAGATATGCTCTGCATGCCATGCAAATATCTTCTTGTCGGAGGATGAGGACTGGAGTCTGGAGAATGGAGATCATTTTTTATTGTATTTTTCTTCTTCTTTCTTGGATTAGTTGATACAATTATTAGCTGGCGGGGTCAATTAATGTGGGGGAAGCAGCATGTTTGTTTTTGTTGTTGATGATGACGTGACACATCTGGGTCCAACCGAACTGGGGATGGGGAGATTCAACAAACCAATATATCTCTATCCACATGCTAGCTCGATCGCTAGCTGATCTCACCCGCTACCCACAGGTGACGGCCGGTCCCACCCCACACCGCCATCCCTTCCCTTGCCTCTTTCTTTGTGAATCTAGAAATGACCCAACAACAACTGGCCTCAGTTAGTTTCATCCCCAAGTCATCGTCTTCGTCATCCTCATCATCCTCCATTTAAACACATTTTGTACAGTTAGTTTACCTCAGAGTAGTGTTGTTCGGACCTATTAAAAGACCGATCAAATGTTAGAAGTATAAGTGATATGGTGGGTCCCATTAGCCTCTTCAAAACAATTTTAAAAAGGAAAAAAATGATGGGTCCTACTTTGCCACATAAACATCTAACATTAGTTTTATCAAATCTAAAAATCTTAGTTTTATCAAATTATCGTCCAAAAATCAATTTTCGAATTAATAAAGGCACAAAACCCTTTTTTAACAGAATTTTACTAGAATAATACCAAAATTTGACATCAAAAGATTACATCTGCATTTTAAAAGTGATATTAAGGACTGAAATGAAATAATATTTTTTTAACAACTGCTATAATTGATTTCCAATCAATAAAATAAATAGATGTAATTTTAGATATCAAAATTTAGTGTATGTACAAATGCCCTTCTTAACACCATCTCAAGTTTGCTTCCATTAAATTTCACAAGACTCCAAATAGATCTCTTTATTGCTGATATCGATGTTTCAAACTTTTTCCTGAAAAAGGGTACGTTGAACTTTAAAAAGTAAAATTTGTTTGATCGTCAGATTCCATATTTTAGTTGTTTTGATATGCCAGGAGGCCCGGGACAGCTAAGCAACCGAGTGACCGACGTCCATCCTTCTCTCAGTGGTTAAAAAAATTTGACATATTTTCATAAAAACATGGGCATAGGATCAAAGTTAAAATGACTTTAGCTTCCGTCAAGCTAAAATAGCTTTTAGCTTAAGTTAAAATTTGGAAAGCTATATTTAGATTTTTTTAAACAAATATACAATGTTTTTAAGGGGTGGTCTATAAGGTCCCTTTTGTTGAGCGAGCTCAAAAGGTAATTGCTTGGCATTTTTTTTTTCAATAAAAAAAGGTTGGGCGGGTGCAAACACACCCCCTATTGCTGGGCGGTGTATAGGGTGCCCGCCCAACATTTTATTATTATTATTATTTATTTTAAAATTTTCTTTTAACCTTTGTTATTTAATCCTAACCCTTAATTCTTCCTCAAAATAATCATGATTTTGAAAGTAAAACTAAATAAGTTGGACTATATTAAAATGTTAAAAAATTTTGAAAAAAAAACCAAAAACAAAATAAATAAATAAAAAAAGCAAAAAAATAAAATGACAGGCGGTGTCCCTACACACCGCCTAATGCTAGGCGGGCTAAAGGGGTACCGCCTGGCATTTTTTAAATTTTTTTTTCAAATATGTCCCTAATTTATTTATTTATTTTTATTTGTAAATTGTTTTAAAATCGACAGATGTGCAACTTTGTTCCTAAAGCTATAAAATGATAAGGTAAAATGCATTTTACCTTACCACCGCTGTGGATGCTCTTATTAGACAGAGCATCAGGAGACTAGGAAAATGAGTTGGAGGGAGGAGCGATTGAATTGAATTTAGGTGTTCCACCCCCTCAATTCGATCTGTGGTGTGTGTCAGTGTTTGTGGCCCTTGAATCATTTCAATTTTCACCCCATGTATGCTGCTTCTCAGCTCGACCGAAAAATTGGGTCTAGTTCAATTCAGCTAATAAAATGATTGCAAGATTCATGACATCTGAAGGAAAATCGAAGACCCAAATATAAACAATTAGTACTTAGTTTCTAATAATGCATAAACTAAAAATATTTATTCAACAACAGAAACGTTAAGTCAGCCGTGTTTTTCCAAAAAAAAAAAAATTAAAAAATACAACTAATCAATGCGATCGACAATGGTGCAGCAGACATACAACAGTTACAGCTTATCCAAACCAAAGTAGTATGGTCAAAATTGAAAGACAAATAAATAAATAAATAAACAAATATAAAAGTACAACAGAGTATACACAATGGAAGTCTCAGGAGAACAGAGGATCCTCCTGCATGATACGGCAGCACCACAAAATTCCCCCCCTCACTTCTTCACCTCCTCCTCCTCCTTGTCATCCTCCTAGAACAACCAGTGTTTCTTCCTTGGCTTGTTTTGGATTGGGGCATCTACAAACAACATGCAAACCAATTTTTGAGACACATCAAATGTATGTAGTGTACCTATAGTGTTCAAACATACGAGCTTCTATTAGGAGGACCCAACAAAGGAAATATCAATCAGTATTCACTTCAGAACCTACCCCGCATTTCATAGAGCGAATTGTAATGTACTTCTGACCAGAAACTTAACCATAGCTCTGCATTGAAAAAAGAAGTACAATATTAGAGAGAGATGAGCTTTACACAACACAACACAACACAACACAATAAAACACAGCACAAATAAAATGTTTGCAATTGTACATCCAAAGAGATGTTAGAAGACATATCTATGCTCCAAACTGATTAATTTGTTAGAAGACATATCTTCTTCTATTTTCTCTAAATAGAATAACTAGTAATGTCTTGTCCACAATCTTACCTCGTTCAGGAGCCTGGGATCGTGGATTAATTTCAATAAAGCATGTATCTCTAAATGAAGTTAGAAGACATATCTTTGCTCCAAACTGCATAAAAACAAACATAATTCAGACTAGTGCTAATGTTAAGGATGATATATGAAATTTTAAATGAACCTCACAGCATGACCAATTGAAGAACTACAGACCACAAGGTGGACTTTAGTGTAAGTGAACGAAATCCAGATTACAAAACACATAGAAAGTATCAGAATTGTTTCTTAGCACAAGTACTTCAAAGCTAGACAGATTACAGGAGACTGACATGGTCTACCTGAAAACATCTTTGCCTCTTCATGACACGCTTATAAATGATACTTAAAAGAAAAAAAAAATATCATAGTTCATAAACAGAAACCTTTCGAATGTTTTCTAGTTTTCTGGGGGTGGAGATGTAAGATGAAATGGAATGGGTTGTGAGTTTTTGTATGTCGAGGAAAAGCCCATGGTTTTGGCCTGAGTAACCAGAGTTGCGGGATAACAATATATACCTTATCAGCCGCTGCTTGTAATGTAAGATGGTCGCCCCACTCACCAGATCTGCATGATGCAGGAAATTAGGTCCTGTAATAGGAATCTTCTTACTCTCATCTCAATGAAGTTTAACAACTGAATCATGCATGCGATAATCAATAAAAAGAAACCATGCACCAGATGCAACATTGATGTAAAAGCTGCCTAGACCACAACAATGAAAGTATCCTACTTGGCCATTTTCTTGTAATAGTGTTTATACTTCATGGGAACATAGCTTTCGTACAGAGAACGGTAGTCTTTAAGCTGGAAAGAAGAAAAGGTTAGAAAGAGTGAGGAACATTTTATCAGTTACTTTTGGATAGATAGAGATAAATAAAAGATAAGCCTTTACAGGAATTAAAGATATAGAAACTCAAAAGTTCCAAAGAGGAATCAATAAGGGGTGAACATAAGAGTAAAACCTAAATAATTACCTAATCAATATTTTGAAATTCTAAAAACTGATGATAGTCCTTTTGAGTCTTCAAATACCCGAAGACTTCCTCAATCAGTAATTCGAGTATTATGTGATGCTTCTTAAAGAATTTGACCAAGTTTTGAGTCTTCAAAGCCCATACGATTTGACTGAATGAAAATCTCATTCAACTTGACCATAAAAGAAAGACATCATACAATTGACAACTATGAGGTAGGAATCTTGGGTTCTGAAGGATATCTTGATAAAATACCTGCTTTACAATCTCTTTTCGCACATACTTGTGATGCTCCGGAGACTTGAACATTTGGTCAGAAAGTGCACGAAACTGCAAAATTGGAAAAACAAAAAAAATTGAGCAATCTTCAAAAATTGTTGTGACGCTTTGCATTTGACATATTTCAATGCCGTCGGAGAGTACAAACCTGACAATTTCCATCCCCAGAGACCTTCACTTCATATAAACCATAAACATTTAGCCTAGCAGAGAAAACAATGAAAAATAATCATTCATTAGTTTGTGTATCATAGATCATATAGGTACTGCATAAAAACTGTGGACAAGAAACTCCCACATTATAAAAGATAAGCGACTGCATGACTACTTAGAGGTTCATAATGGAGGTATAGGAAAGACTATATTTGCACTAATTGCAAATTCTCTATTAATATTGGATTTATATACAGGTATGAGGCATCATTTGATATTTCAAGCTGTTTAAGGAAAAACCTAGCCTCATTCTGACACATCTCTCAACCAACAATTATATAAGAAACATGTCAGAATTAGTAAAGGGAAAACCACTGGAAGTAAGAACAGACTTCATAGTATGACTTCATACTTTCCATTTTTCCATATTTTTGTTTCTTTAGTTTGTCAAGATTTCCCCGAGAAAAGAAAAGCAGCAAAAGCAAATATTCTGCAACTTCTCAAAAAAGTCCACCTCTTGAGAAACTTCCAAGGAGATCTTTTTATACACTACAAGGTAAATGATGTACCTCTGGAGCAGCCGTTGATGATCCAGACTCGCATCGCTTAAGTTGGGAATGTAAGAATTTATCCGCGGAACATGCTGAAAAGATCAGAGGTTAAATACTAGATGAAATCAAAGAGCATTGTTTTAATTGCAAAATATACATCATTAACTATTAGAATTTGAAAAAGGAAAGTATGAAATTTCCAATTCAACTAACAAAGAGATCAACAAGAAGACTATATGGTTATGAGTTCAGGAAGACTATATTTTAAGCACTAGCCAGAATAATAATAATAATTAAAAAAAAAAAGGCGAACCTCTAATGACCACATCATTATTACTTCATAGGGTACAATTTCTGACTTGCTTTATTTAGCTGCTCTATGATGTAGTGAATAGTTAATTTCAATACACGGACTAGTAATCTTTCGCGTGAGGACTTAAAATGCAGACCACAAGGAATTTAAAAGATTAAAAATTAAAAGAAAAAGAAATGCTAATTTACTCTTACTTTATTAGAAAATGAATAGGGGAACTAATTTTGACATAACCATTTTAATCTATCAAAAGTTTTTGGACAATCAGGAAAGACACGCCCATCTTTTTCTGATTCTCCAGAAGAATGCTATGTAACAGCAATGGTCATTTGACTAGGTCAGTTTCTTACAAGGTACATGCAGGTGAGAGCCCTCCTGTACAGGAACCATATAAGACAGACACATTATGATATCTTACGAGGGTACACCCATTTGTGCATAAGTCAAAACTTCTTCTTCTTTTTTTTTTTTGTGTGTTTTTGTTTTCCGAAGCTCAAATAGTAGGGTTTTTTTTCCTTTTCTTTTCTTTTTTATGATGAAGATGATCTAAAAATGGTTGACATGATTTTAATGTAAATCAATTTTTAATAAATCCTTTCTATAGTTTATACTTAAACTAAAGCATTTTAAAATAAATCTTACAATATATACAAAAAGGTACAGAACCGTGTTCCTATCTATTATACATTTATGAATTGAATTTTCATTACCAACTATTTCTAAATCAATTTTGACTAAACCGTAGATTAGATTGAAGACTTGACGTTTGATAACTATATTCATCATCATTCATTTTAGTAGTGCTTCCCGATGATAATTACTCAAAGTTTAAAATACTCCAATAAAGCTTTCAAAGATGGATATCTTAAATTGTAGCCAACCACATTATGCTTTACTGTAAAGTGACTCAAACGATTGCATATGTTTCATGAGAAGCAGATGAAGCAAAATGCATACACCTGAAACGAGTTCGAAACTTAAGAAAGGATCTGAATCATCTGATGCAACTAAAAGCAGAATTGACTAAATGAATCTCAGAATTATAAAAACAGGAGGCCATAGCCTTCAACATGTTGACAATAAATAAACAAGTAACGTACAGGAATAGGTGCCAAATTAGCAAGGCGTCCAGCAACGGCACCATCTAATTTAGCATATTCTTCCGATAGTACGACAGCAATCATCTTATCGTCCTCGATATCTTGCTGACTGCTTACAGATGTAGAGCTAGAACATTCACCAACACTATAGATCCCATTTCTCATATTTTAAGAGCAACTCGGAGAGACTAGCAGATGTCTTGATGAGCTGAAGAAAAAGGGAAAAGCAGCCAATTGCATCACTATCATTTCATAATGATGTAATTATTGAATCTTAATAAGAAGTTCGAGTAATGTACCAAAGCTATATATGCGACAATCACCAGTATACAAAGACGCCTTTCAGATCACAATGCATGCATGTATTGCAAACTTAACTTCAAAGACAACGATTTGTAACAAAGAGGGAAAAAAACACCTGCAAGTCGAGTTTTTTTATCAGGACGTTTGCAGATGGTTAAATAAGGGGATACAAGGTGAAAAATCAGACATGGATAGATGCAATATATTATATATATATATATATATATATACAATGAAGACTATCTAGCCAGCTCAATGATGTCCTTAAATGATAGACATCTCCAGAGATAGTAGGATTTGGATGAATGTACAAAATCATCCAAATAGTATTTTCTTTTTGAATTCCTAATTAGATTTTTGTTTTTTGTTTTACCATTGAAACCAAGGACTGGTTTATAACAATTTAAGTTCTTTAAATGTTCCTAATAAGAGGCAGAAATTATACAAGTTTCCCTTGGAGCACAGAGATTTCAAATTCCAGAGAAACCTAAACGCTTATTACTTTTCTTGAAACCCCAAAAGCTTCAATCTTTACCCAAAGAATACAGATTTCAAATTCCTAAGAACCCCAAACTCTGATATTTGAACCCCCAATGAAAAAGTGAGATTAAACCCATGAATCAATACCCAGCAATGTCAAAAACAAGAAATATTTCATGAGCTGCGTCAAAATTCAAAATAAAAAATCAATAGAAAAAAGGAAAGGGAAGAATTTTAGCAACCAAAGACCAAAAAAAAAGAAACAGATCAATTTAGAAGAAAGAAAAGAGAAATCATATTTATATATATTTATTTATGAGAGATGATAAGATCTGTAAGACAGAATCTAGAGATGATTTTCATTATGGGATGAAAAAGAATGGCAGAAATTTGTCTTACCTGTGACTCGCTTTCTGTATCGTATCGTCCTCACGAAGCAGAGACAGAGAGAGAACTAAAAAAAGAAGAAAACAAAGAATAAATGGAGATTTGGGCAACCCCTCTTCTCCTCCCCTGGGCTGTCTTGACTTATTAGTTAGTTAAATATATATAATAAATAATCAAGAATCAGAAGAGAAGCTCAAATATCTCTCAATCATCCACCATCTATCTTTAATAATTTCAACTCCAACTACCCCTGTCTGTCAAAATAAATAAATAAATGGAAAACAAAAGGAATGAGGCTGAGGGAGCGACGTTCGTTCGTAGAAGGAAGGAAGGATTGATTCAGGAAAGAAGACCTATCCATCCATATTTATGATTAAAAAAGTCTACTAGTTTATTACTACAGTTAATCTTTGCGGTTAGTTTGCGTGGGGTTGTCAGTTAGCGTACGTTGGTTGGTTAACTTGGTTTTAATTTTTTTTTTTTTTTTTAAGGGGAACTTGGTTTTAATTTGGTTGGGCTTGACCAACGCGTAAAAGACGCAGTCCCTATCCCTGTCGCTTTGCCGTGCCTGTGGGTGGTCCCTTTACTTCTTAAAAAGTAAGATAGGGGATGATGGGATTGAAATTGAATCGCTATCTATTTCTTAGGTTAACAAAACCCTCCTTCTTAAGTATGGGTTAAAAAAATTTACACTATAAATATATAACCCAATCTATTATCTATAATTAGGTTAAACAAAACCCTCTTTCAGGTGTGGGTTAAAAAAATCTACATTATAAACATATGTCACAATCTAAAACAACTAAATTTTTTAATTATCTAATAAAAGAATTCAATTTTTTTTTTAAAAGAAACCCCCTGCCTTGCACGGGATATAAGGATTAGTTATTAACTACATACCATCCGTCTCTTAAACCCTTCTTACACTTTCAGGCCCATTGTGATCACCCTTGGAATTGGATTCATTCAGCCCATCTCATGATGGGAATGAATGACATTACTAAAACCAGTGAGAGCCCAGCCCAATAATATTTTTATGGGCCTTCATCCACAAAGGGGTGGGGTTTGGGAATCATATTCATACCAACAACCTATATATGGTTGGTTCTTCTCCATGTTTCGTATTACAACCTTCAATTAGTTCTTCTTCTTCTTCTTCTAAAATCTCTCTCATCTTTTGCTTTCGTTTATGTGATTTCACAAACCATTACTATTATTAAAAAAATTAAAAACTATATAACCTCATATTTTTAACATCCATTTGGAACTATTTGGTTTGCCATTGAAGTATCGACCACAATTACGCTTGAAGATTTGTAAGGCACATCGTAATACTATTGTGTTATGTTATAATAATGGTAATAATAGTGTCAATTAAAAGAGAAATTAGTAGGACTATTCCTCTTCATGGGCTTCGGAGATAGTATTTTGTGTCCGGCATAATCTTGTGAATATTGGGCTCAAGCCTATTATATGAAATGCTTAAAACACAATCATTGAAATATCCACAGCTGGGACAATACTCATGTCATGGTAGTTAAATATGAACACATAGAATTGTATAAAAGTACAAATATGGTATTTAATTTACATATCTATGCTAAAGTAAAGGATAATTAAGCCCCGCATTAAAACACCTAAAAGTAAGCCCTGTGGATTCAATTAAGGCTGATTTTTTATAAGAATGTTCTCCTCACCAAGTATATCATCATATTTGAAAATTAGTACATTAACTTCAAACCCTTCGCAAATGTCTTTCTTTCCAATATATATTTATGATGACCTTTTGTTGGGTTTGAAGTTTTAGAACAACCTAATTTTCTACAATGATCTAACACAATCACCTGAAATCAATCTTTGCATGTGAGCCTTAAAAATAATGGGGCTTCAATTGGGTATTTATTGTGGTGTTTAATATCCCTTGTCCAAGTTAAATACGAGGAGTCTTAAGAATGTGCAAGCATGGTCTAAGACTCTAGATAGGAAAATTTATATTTTTACTAATCAAGATAAAAAAAAAAGGACAATATATCAATATGATGTAAAGGAAAATTGTTTTGAGACAAAAATCTCTGGATTAAGCAGAGCAGACCAGAGCATCAGGCCCGGCCCTGAGGGCAAGCAACACAAGCCTTGCTTTGGGCCCCAATAATTAAGGGGCCACCCAGGTCGAAAATATAAGTAATAGGGGTTAAGTAGAAAAAAAAATTATAAGTATCTTTTAATAAAATAGCTAGTTAGCTGGGGGCTATTTAAAAAACCAAATACAACTTAAATTTTAATGATGGGATCTTTTTCATCAGTACAACAAATCCGAGTAGATCATTCTCACCAAATACAACTTAATTTCCAACGATGGGATCTTCTTTGTTGCAAAAACACTTATTAAGTAAGAGTCTGAATCCTTGTACATCGTTATGTAGACATTATGCTTTCAAGGTTGATGTGGGGCCTACATCACAAGGAACTGAGGGCTGATTTTTGGTAGGGATATTCTGCTCATCATGTAGATCATTCTCATAAAAAATTAATCATTCTAAAACTCTTAAACCCTACTAAAAATTGGGCAATTTTATAAGCCGTCCATTATTTCCAATCATTGTTTTGATTGAGCAAGAATATTAAAATAATATAATTATTGGTAGGGATATCCTACTCATCTTGTAGATCATTCTCACAAAAAATTAGCCATTAGTTTCTCATCATGTGGGCCCTGTAGAGATGGTATGAATAATGATGTACAAATAACGATGTACACGTATCTGAAATCATTAAGTAATTGTTTGATGAGTCTAATTTACCTTTGAAAAGGATTTTAAAATAGTAAACTTTAATTGATTTTTGAAGAAGGTGTAAAGAGGGTTGGACATTGCAAGCGTGACACCAAAAAAATGGTGTCGATTTCGACACCAAGGGGTTAGGTCCACTCTAAGGTCCAATTTTTTGTAAGAATGTTCTATTAACCATATAAACTGTCCATACAAAAAATCAGCAGTTTCTAAAATTTCTAATCCCATCAAAAGTTCATTTCAATCAACGGTAAAAAATAAATGATGAGGAACAAATATCAACTTTAGATTGGGCTAGAAGTTGTAGAATGAGCTGATTTTTTGTAAAGATTATTTACATGGTAAGTATAATATTCTAACAAAAAATCATATCTTAAAGTAGACTCTAACCCCTTGATGTCGCGTGACACCATTTTTATTTATATTTTTTTGTGTGTCTGACTATCAAAATCAAAAGAGGGTATGTACATATGGGACTGCATTTTTTTGTGGTGTCCTCTTGGGGCCTCCAAATTCTCAAGGTCGGCATTGCAGAGCATAGAATTCCCTTGAATTCCTTGATTGATTACTAAAGCACACACTTAGCGGGTACGTATTTGTATATATACAAGATAACATACACTACGCGTTTTCAAAGTCAGTATGAGGAGACCACCCATTTCATTTCATTTCATTTCATTTCATTTCATTTCATTTCATTTAATTTAATTAATTTTTGGGTCCATATATGCATGCATGCATGCACAGATCGTCTTCATTAATTCGAATTGCTGTTGGGGTTGTGTGTCTCTCCCTCCCTCTATTTATGTCTATGTCTATGTCTATGTCTGACTCTGACTAAGAGTAGTAGCAAGAGGATCCGTTCAAAATTTGAAGATGGACCGGACCCATTCGCTTCTACACTTACCCCCACTTCTTAACCACCTCATACATATATATGCACCAAGTCACACACCCCATTAACTCATGGTCGTTGGCACCACGTGCGCGTTCTTCTCCACCACCTATTCAAATCAAAACCTTATTTTGGGACTCCCTTTGGGTCTACCTGGGCCGCGCCGTTATTTTAGAATTTTTGTTGAGTACAAATCCTCGCACCCCAACATCGTCTATCCCTATGCTCACTTCGCATTATGAGATCATAAAAGAAGATCTAATGGCTGAAATTTGGTGTAAATGTTCTCCTCACCCTATAGATTATTTTTACAAAAAATTTGTTCATTCTAAAACCTTTAATCCCATTAAAAATTGATTGTAATATTATAAGTTTTTATTTTACGTAATACAAGTGATTTTATTATCAACTTTAATAGGATTAAAAATTTTATAATGGAACATTTTTTTTTAATGAGAATGATTTCTACGGTGATGATAATATTTTCACCAAATATCAGCCATTAGATCTTATCTATGTGGGTCCCATAATGCAAAGATAGCAAGGGGACAAAGAGGGATAAACGATATTGGGGCCAAAGTATTTGGATTCACTTTTGTTGGGGTGAGAGGATATTGCATCATGGCTTATTGCGCCACTTATTTTTGTGGGATCACCTGAAGAATGATCAAATGGTCAATTTTTAGTGAGGGTGTTCTCTACACCTTGTACATTAGCCCTCTTTTAACCAATTCTAAGGCAAATTTTAGGCATGTTTTCTTGACTGTTGATTTTTCGATGAACTTTACATGAGGTTAAATGGTGTAAAATATGCTAATTCTCATATATGATGATCTACATAGTAAAACGAACATCTTCATCCAAAATTATTCTTTGGATCATCTTCATATGCGCACCACTTTTCAATAAATGTTTTAAAATTTCTAGAATAAGCTTAAGTTTTGAATATGATAATCCTGAGAAGAATAAGTCATCCTTAGGTCACCTCTAGTCCTTCATGCATGCATGCATGTATCCACTACTTTGTTTGAAAAAAGAAAGTGGTACGTGCAATATTAAGCCTTAATTAAATCTATGGCGGCTAACTAGTGGTGCTGCTACAGTAGTAATAGTGCTACTAACTAATGATAAGTCAAATTGAGTGACTAGCTAATATACATCAAGCTAGGCCGGTGTAGGTGTAAAAACGTGTGTAATAACAGATCAAAGCTAGCTAGTAAGCTTGGTGGTGTCGTGTGCAACCAAATTAAGTTGATGAGTGTTGTCGTCAAAGCTCAAAAGTGCAGCCATGCCAATGCCATTATGCCCATTAATATGCCAGCGCCAGCCGCGTTAAGTTATTATTAAGTTTATATCTTTCTATCTTTTATATGAAAAAAAGAAAAAAAGAAAAGCCGCGTTAAGTTAAAGGCTCCATGAATTTCCACCATGGGGATGGGATAGTAAGATCGCATGCATTTCCGCGTTAAGTTAAAGTCTACAAAAATTCAAACTAATAATTTGAGAAGGATTAATTTGGGGTTGGTGTACGTCATAAATATTATTAGAAGAATTCAGTAGAAGTCAATACAATTGATTTGTTTATAATCTGCAGGTTGACTCTGATCACCTCTCGTCGTCTCTAGATATATATATATATACATCCACTATCATGTGTATATTTTATTATATTAATGGATGTTAATTATCTGGACTACTATTGCTAGTTAACATATTAATTTTGGGTTATTTATTTGGTGATGAGACTGAGAGCCTAGGTCGTCATTTACATATATATATTTGGAGCTAGCTCCCGATCGATTATATATAACGCTAGCTAGCTGCCTGCTGCGCAACGCCCTTCACCTACCCCCAACTAAACCCATATGTATATAAATGATGAATAAGAAGAATACGAAGAGAGAAAACAACCAACTAAAGAAATGGTATTATCTTTTGGAGCTCTTCATATATATATATATATATATAGAAATAATTTTGATTCCCTTAAAATTATATGCATAAAACAGAATTATCGTTCAAAAAACACCTAAATTAAGGTGCCTATGAAGACATGGGAGTTTTTTTTTTTTTGGTTGGTTTACCTTTCTCCCTTTATTTGGCTAATAAAACTTCCCTTTTCTTTGGAGGTTCCTCCATAGAAAAAAGAAAACTCAACCAATTGGCAATGAAATAGAATATAACACATATAAATAAGAGGACGGATATTTGGACATGTTTAAATAGATCATGTTCTGTGGGTGCTACATGAAATAGATTCAAGGGCTAATTTTTTTTTGTGATGATGATTTCTATGGTAACCAGAACATCTATCCAAAGACACTTTTTCTATAAATAAAGTGGTTTACTTTATTTCAAAGACGTTCTTCGAACTACACAAGCACATTTAAAATCAACGCTTTTTTATTTTAAATTTAAAACCAACACTTCGCTGACAAAACATCCATACTTTGCAATCAAAATTGAGTATCTTCAAGCGATAATGTTACACTTACTGCAAAGACTATTTATGAGGGTATTTGTGTCAATTTAGAAATGACGCAAATCATGAGGGGTATAAAATTATTTGAAAACCGTGGGATGACTAAGCAGTAAAATTTGCAGTAGGAAAATACAGTAACTTTAGCATTTTCCATCTCCAAGGCATCTTTGTTAGTACTTCTGCTTTCGTACATTTATAGCAGATACTTCAATTAGAGTACTTCTCTTAATTTTCCAGTACAACACCTAGGCTGCTTCGATGTAATTTCCTAGAGAGATGCTGTTTTATGGACTACAATGGGTTGATGGTGAAGGCGATGGATTGAAGATGAAGTCTATGACTATGAGGGTGCGAAAAAAAACTTTTCAAGGATATATGCCAGGGGGCAGAGCAAGGATTTTGATTACACCGGGGTGAAGGCATTGTCACATTTGTCAACAATTTGTCACATTTTGGATTCTTTGGAATATCTGTGGCAAATTTGGCAAACCCCGGCCAGCATCCGAATGATAATTAAAATGCTAAATGTCCTAATTATGCATAGTATATAGTTTATAAACAACAACGAATTAATTAATTTTAAACCTTATATATGTTTAAGCAAATTAGAGATATCTCGCCATATCTTAAACCTTATATGTTTATTGTGCAAAAAATAGAGGATGTAAAAGGAAAAAAAAAAAAAAAACAAGAATAAGCAAAACAAAGAACCCTCGAGCATTAGAATTAAATTTTAAAATTTTGAAGAGGAAGGGAAAGAATATAAAGAAAAACAGTAAATTGCTTGGATCTTAAATTTTCCTTTAAAAGAAAAAAAGAAGGAAAAAGAAAAGAAAAGAAACCTAAAAGCCCATTGGACAAAAATATTTTTTTCATTTAAACAATATAGGTACCTTAATTTGTCCTTTTTTGGAAAATATCAAAATTAATTTTGCCGTTTTAAAATTGTTATTTAAACAAATAACCTAGGTACCTTAATTTGTCTTTTTAGAAAAATATCAAAATTAATTATATCCTTTTTTAAATTGTCATTTAAAAACAACATGGGTACCTTAATTTGTCATATTTGGAGAACATTGAAATGGCCAATTAAGCTTTTTTTCACAGTTATTTCTTACACCTTATTTACACTGGTTTTTAGAATCACATTGTAGGTCATGTTTCACAATTGGTCAACTACTATTGACCACAATGTGAATGTGAGGGTTACACCCTCACATTAATTTTTGTTGTTGTAAATTATCAAAATGTGCACCTTCGTCAAGTTTGCTTTACGATAACGACATTAATTAATTAGTTTATAATTCATAATTAAATTTTGAATTAAGAATGTGAGAATAAAAATATGGGATGGCTATACCTAAAATAACTAATTAAAACCTGGAATGATATTTGTGATTTTCATTTTCTCTTTAGAATAATAATAATGTAATAAGTTTGGTAGATAAAAAAATTAAATTTGGAAAACAAAAATCGGAGTCAATATAGTTATGGAGTTGACCAAAGTAAAAAAGTATGTCCACATGGAATTAGAGAAGATTGGGCATCCTAACTAACTGGCCTTGATCAATCAATTGGGAGGATCAGCAGGTCCAAATTAACACAATGAAAGAAAGTCATGGTTTTATCCCGTCCACAGATTTAATTACAGTGCTAAATGGCCAAAGTTAGTTGATTTTTTTTTTTGACAAACATCCCTCAAAGCCAAAATGATCAATCTTTATCGCCATAAAAACCCTAGGGAATAAAACTGAGAAGTTTCATGGCCATTTCATTTCCAGCCTTTGAAATTGAGTAACGCTATATCCATATAATGAAGGAGGACGGGGTATAAGTCTCCTGCTTGCTGTCTAGGACAAACCCCCTATCCTTTCAAAAAATCCTTTAGAAGGACGGTGTGGCACCATGGTGGGTGGACGTAACCCACACCTTGGGACGTGGGTATAAGTTGAGCTGACTAGGACAAAGGGGGTAGGTGATCGTCACCCCACCCTAAAAGACAAAAATTTGATGGTGGGTCAACATAACCCCACATTCCAAATGACTAAAATAGCCTTATATTTTTTACGAAATACCAGATGGATCCCATGGGTGTAGTAAATGACCAAAATAACCTTATGGTTCTTTTACAAAATACCGAAGGTGTCCCGTGACCATAGTTATTTATTTACACTTGATTTACACTTGACGGTGGAGTCGGACGGAGTGGATCCAAGGGCGCATGTGCGGGTGCGCGCGAAGCACGCACTGGGGTAACGCGCGTAGCGCGTTTGAACATTCAACCCTCGCATGCGAAGCGCGTATGGGGAGAATGGACAATTAATTTCCACGAGCTAAATGACTGTAATACTTACACAACAAAACTCATCAATTAAAGCTTGTAATTAGTCCTCTGAGAGTTCCTCGTGGCGCATTGAGAGATTGACAAATCATCGATGTAGCGCCTTTCATTTGCAATAGGGCGCCATGTGGAATTGTTAACATGTGCTTTGTCTACAATAGTTATCTATGTGGCATTTCTTTTAACAATTAACTCGGATAAAATAAAAAATTGGTAACTCTATTTGGTACACCATTAATATTTGTATTTGAGAAAAATTCACAATTTTTGTAGATGCTAATTAAAATTTTATAAATTATAAAAAATAAATAAATAATCTCATATTGCTTATTTTATGGGCCTATTGTAAATTCCACTAAATATTTACTATTAAATATCTTCATCCATCATTTTTTAACACACTGTGAATTTTCTTAAATGCGAATACTCACAATATATCAAGCAGGGTCTTTCAAATTTATTACAACATGAAAACCTCCCAACAAATGAGCCCCGTGGTTTTTTTTTTTTTTAAAATTTGAACTCCTCTCTAATTTCTCAACTCACAAGGCTCAATTTTGGCGGCCCTGTATCTTTTCACTCATTGTTAACTAAAAGTCAGAAAAAAAGAAAAGAAAAGAAAAGACAGGATTAGTCATAGTTAGGCCGCGGAACCGGATAATTCGTAAGAAATTAAGTTGATGGATTTTGGGAGGGGGTTTTAGTCACCTGGTTTTGACCATTTTATCAAAATCCTGAACGTTTATATACTGCGGCCAGGCTCCCTTTCATTTCGCAGCAAAGGAAATTTAAGCAAATAGCCAGGCTAGAGAGGGCGACAAAAATCTCTTTCCTCTTCCTTCTTTCTCTAAAAACGCTCTCTGAGCATACCGCCTGTAAAAGGTTTCTTCTAGACACCAAAAACTCCAGAATTCAGATCACAGATATTGTATAATTAATTTGTTATTTGCAGATCAAAGCTTTTTTCGTTTCCTGAACAAGGAACAGAATTATTCTCCCTTATTCACTTTCTCTCTCTAAAACACGTACCCTGTTATAACCACAAAATCAAATTTTCAGAGCAGTAGTCATTAGATGCAACAAATGGGAATAGACGACGGAAAAGGAGCTTTTCCCGATCACAACTCCGATACAGAGAGTGTCGGAAGTGAGAGGGCTTCTTACAGTGGTCCAATCAGTGGACCTCTGAATAAGAGGACTAGAAAAAGCGCCAGATTCAACATACCTGATCAGACGACCACCGTTAATAATGGAGGAGGCGGCCGTGATTTAGGTAGTAGCAGCATCAGATCTAATAACGACGATCAGGCTTATGTCGAAATCACTCTGGACGTTCGTGAAGATTCCGTAGCCGTTCACAGCGTTAAAACGGCCGGAGGTGCAGAACATGAAGATCCAGAAGTGACTCTGTTAGCGAGGACTCTAGAGAAGAAGTCCTCATTCGGTTCTTCAGTGATGAGAAGCGCTTCGTCTCGAATCAAGCAGGTCTCTCAGGAACTTAAACGTCTCGCTTCTATCAACAAAAGGCCCACTCCTAGTCGGTTCGATCGGACTAAATCTGCCGCTGCTTACGCCTTGAAGGGACTCAAATTCATCAGTAAGACAGACGGTGGTGCTGGATGGCTGGCCGTCGAGAATAGATTCAACGACTTAACTGCCTCAACTAATGGCCTACTCCACCGCTCTCACTTCGGTGAATGCATAGGTAATTGTACTATTCAATTCAACAGCCGCCCACCGCCGCCGGGGGTGGCTCTGCAAACTACCGACCATTCACCGAAAGAAAAAAATAATAATTTAATTTGATTTTAAAAATATTGATTGATTACAGGGATGAACAAAGAATCCAAGGAGTTTGCGCTTGAGCTTTTCGATGCGTTAGCTCGAAGGAGAAACATATCAGGAGATTCAGTTAGCAAAGCTGAGTTGAAAGAATTCTGGGAGCAGATCTCAGATCAAAGCTTCGACTCTAGGCTTCAGACTTTCTTCGACATGTAATCTTCTCATTAATTCTCTTCTTAATTAGCTTCGAATTAATGTAGCGCGCCTTAATTAATTGCTGCTTGATTCAAATCGATCTTTAAAGAAAGAAATAATCGTCTTAATTAATTAATTAATTAAAGCCAAATTTAATGAAATGAAATGCAGGGTGGATAAAGACGCCGACGGGAGAATCACCGAAGAAGAAGTCAGAGAGGTAAAGTTAATTAATTAGCTATTAAATCAACTTATTAATTAAATTCCGAGTCATACTATATATTATCCCAACTCGGTTAAGCTGTAATATGTAGCTAGGAGGACACGGAATACTTTTCTTAATATGAAAATTTAAGGTGTAATTTTGTTTGAGTCTTTAATTAATTAATTTTGCTAAGCAAATTAAGTAAAAGAAAATTTAATTTTAATTTGATATTGATGGTGCAGATTATAAGTCTTAGTGCTTCTGCAAACAAGCTATCGAATATTCAAAAACAGGCTGACGAATATGCTGCTTTGATCATGGAAGAGCTTGATCCAGATAATTTAGGCTACATCATGGTAATTAAACTGCTTGGGCACGCGCGCTGTTCAATTAATTTCCTCCTTGATCGATCTATTTCTCATTCATTCATTAATTAATTAATTAATTAATTGGCGCCTGTTGTTTAATTGAAAATGGCCGGAGAACAGATTGAGAACCTGGAGATGCTACTATTACAAGCTCCGGCTCAGACCATTAGAGGAGGAGAAAGTAGAAATCTGAGCCAAATGCTAAGCCAGAAGCTTAAACCCACGAAAGAGAGTAACCCGATTAGGAGAGGGTACCAGAATACCAAGTACTTCATCTTAGATAACTGGCAGAGGGCTTGGGTTGTCTCGCTGTGGCTCGGAATCATGTTGGGTCTCTTCGCTTACAAGTTCATTCAGTATCGAAACAAGGCTGTTTTCGACATCATGGGTTATTGCGTTTGCACAGCCAAGGGCGCGGCGGAGACACTCAAATTCAACATGGCATTGATCTTACTACCAGTCTGTCGCAACACCATAACATGGCTCAGAAACAAGACCAAGTTAGGAGTCGTCGTCCCATTCGACGACAACCTCAATTTCCACAAGGTTTTAACAATTTCTTTCTTTTTAATTAAAATTTTAGTTTTTATGCGAAAAAATTTAAGTAAAAAAAAAAAAAAATGAACCTAATTGTCATGGTGTACGTATGTAAATTTATCAGGTAATTGCGGTTGGAATTGCAATCGGGGTAGCATTACACGCAGGCGCTCATTTAACGTGTGATTTCCCTCGTTTACTTCACGCGACTGAAGATGAGTACGAACCCATGAAGCCATACTTTGGGGATGAGCAGCCTGAGAACTACTGGTGGTTTGTGAAGGGAGTGGAAGGAGTGACGGGGATAGTAATGGTGGTGTTGATGGCAATAGCGTTCACATTAGCCACCCCATGGTTCAGGCGCAACAGGATCAGCCTTCCCAGGCCTTTTAATAGGTTAACCGGCTTCAATATGTTCTGGTATTCGCACCACTTGTTCATCATCGTTTATACCCTCCTTATCGTCCACGGAATCAAACTCTATCTCTCCAAAGAATGGAACAAGAAAACGGTTAGTTGTTCTCTCTCCTCCTCATCATCTTCAATTTCAACCCCAAGCCAACTCCCCCATTTCCTTTTTCCTTTTTTTTTTTTTTTTTTAAATTAAATTATTTTGCTTAGTTTTTTTTTCTCTTTCTCTCTCCTCATCTTCAATTTCAACCCCAACTCCCCATTTCTTTTTCTTTTTTTAATTATTGCTTTTAAAAGAAGTAATCACTAAATTGATTAATTTATTAATTAACAAAATTTAAAAGAAACAGATCGAGAATTTAATTAGTACTTAATTAATTAACTACCACTCCCATATTTAACCTTTTTTTTAATTTTTATGGCAGACATGGATGTATTTGGCGGTCCCCTTAGCACTTTATGCTTGCGAAAGGTTGATTAGAGCCTTCAGATCAAGCATCAAACCAGTTAAAATACTTAAGGTGTGTACGTACGTACAAAAAGAAAGAATTTAATACCAGATTTATTTTCTTCATTATTTATTTATTTATTTTTTTCGAGCTATATATATAGATTATTTATATCTAATAATCAATCTTCTTAATTAAATCTTATTCCCTCTTAATTATTTAATGATGTTTGAATATATAGGTTGCTGTATATCCCGGAAATGTATTGGCACTACACATGTCTAAACCCCAGGGCTTCAAATACAAGAGCGGACAATACATGTTTGTCAATTGTTCTGCAGTCTCTCCTTTTGAATGGTTCGTAAAATTATTAATACTGTACGTAATATTAAAAAAAAAAATTTGTGGCAGTGATACAGCGAATACTTCTTCACCTCTTATATATTTTATTTTATTATACTGCAACATTTTTTTTAGTAACTTAATATTAATATTATATTTCATATATATTAATGGTACTGATAAATATAAATAAAAAAACGTACAGGCATCCATTCTCGATCACCTCTGCTCCGGGAGAGGACTACTTGAGCGTCCACATTCGAACTCTGGGAGACTGGACACGACAGCTCAAAACCGTATTCTCCGAGGTGGGATTTTCAATTCTTGTATTCTAGATGTAATTCAATTATAATTAATTATTTGGGAATTTTTTTTATTAAACAACGTTAATTAATGATGAGGGCAACCTTGAACATGGTGTATTATGATGAGCAGGTGTGTCAGCCTCCCACCGGCGGCAAAAGTGGACTGCTCAGGGCTGATTTCATGCAAGGAGGAGGAGGAAGCAACCCAAAGTAAGTAGTCGACCATGCATGCACCACCACATTCTCATATTTCTTGTCTACATAAATAGTGAAATGTGGTACACTACGTGCATAAGATCTAGCACGATCCATATTCCATGCACTTTTTTTTTTTAAATGTGGCTGCTGCTAGCAAACACACAATGTGGGGTGTGTGTGTACTGGCAGCCATGCATAGAGTCTAACTTAACTTGTTCTGGATTTGTACAGCCTGCTTAAAACCACAAGGGGCCAAGGACTGTTCACGTGTTCAAACCGTCCCCCCCTTCATCAATTCCATAATCCGTCCTGTCTATTTTCTTCCTGCCCCTTCGCCTGCTCTTGTTTTTTCTATTTCCATTTGGATGAAGACCCTCATTTAAGTGCTATATATATTAGACATGCCTCCCTCCCTACATACATTTATAAGTTATAACCCTGACCATTTGACTTCCAACTAATTTAATTTCACTCCAAAATGTTTGATAATATAATATATTTAATTAATCCTTTTCTCTTATTTTGTTTTCCACTCTATATTTAGTAATTATCTAATAAATTTTTCCTCCCTCAAGAAAAAAAAAAACTCACTTAATTTCTTTTTCTGATTTAAAAGCTTAATTAAATTAATTATTTGGATAGAATTTGTCAAACTCAAAAAGATCAAGGGATCCAACTCTTAAGCGAAAATTAACACTGGGAAGGGGTAAGCCAGAATTAGTAAATAATTTATTTAATTTTGGGTGAGACAGCAAAATCTCTTAAAAGACATCCCATTTCGATCTTTCGGATGTGACCTTCCTGCTGGGGTCAAGGCCCAAGGGTGGTTGATATTTTTTTTTTGATAGTTTAATCCATTACATGAGGTGCCCTAAAGGTTTGAACTCAAGACCTCCCCATAGGGGAGGGGATGCCTAACCATCCGGGCAAACCCGGATTGGCAGGGTGGCTGATATTAACATAGTAGATTCACGGGAGTACAATTTTAAAATATACTTATAAAACAAACAAACTATACTTTTCAATTGTTAGAAATATCAACAATTAATATATAATTTTTTAATTTTGAAAAAACAAAATAAAGTAACATATTTGAATGTGCCAGCTAGTCTAGTCTAGCTGGAAATTGTTTACTGAGGTAAACCAAAATTAAATGTATTGCAACAAAGATTCGTTTACTTGTCTTCCCCTGCTTCCTTGAATTGATCTGATGATCATTATTGAGTGATGAATTAATGTACAAATTAACATGCAGTTTCCCGAGGGTATTGATAGACGGGCCGTACGGTGCGCCGGCTCAAGACTACAAGAAATACGAGGTAGTGTTGCTGGTGGGGCTGGGGATTGGAGCCACACCAATGATCAGCATCGTGAAGGACATCGTTAACAACATGAAGGCCTTGGAAGAAGAAGAAGCGGCATTGGAGTCTGGGAATTCAAATAATAATAATAATAAGAACAATTCGAGCAATAAGATTAAAGGAGGGTTCAAGACGAGGAGGGCATATTTTTACTGGGTGACGAGGGAGCAAGGTTCGTTCGATTGGTTCAAAGGGGTGATGAACGAGGTGGCGGAGATGGACCAGAAGGGAGTGATCGAGCTTCACAACTACTGCACCAGCGTCTATGAAGAAGGTGATGCCCGCTCTGCCCTCATCGCCATGCTTCAGTCCCTCAACCACGCCAAACACGGCGTCGATGTAGTCTCTGGTACTCGTGTCAAGTCTCACTTTGCAAAGCCCAACTGGCGCAACGTCTACAAGCGGATTGCCCTCAATCACAATGATTCACGTGTTGGTGAGTTTCTAGCTCTTCGCCTCCATTAATTTGCCTTACTAATTCTGTTTTTTTTCTTTTAATTATTATTATCTATTTTTTCCTAACTTCTGTTTTTTAAATTTTTTAAAAAGAAAAATTAAGCAAATTATATATATATTGATTAATATTTAATGTATAGTTTAAGTATTTTTTTTGAATAGAAAAATTCTCAGGACATTTAACATCCAAACAAGATGCAGTTTTTTTTTTTTTTTTTTACTTCGTATAAAAACAAAGCTTTGAAACTCCTTAGCAGATTAATTATTTTATACAAATACAAATAAAAAAAGATAAATAAATAAAAAACTAGTTCTCTCTATTATTAATTGAGACTGCTAGCTAGCTAGTTAGATCTCTCAAAATTGATTAATGATGGAAACCGAAACGCATGGCATTGGCAGGGGTATTCTACTGCGGAGCACCAGCACTGACCAAAGATCTACGTCAGCTAGCATTGGATTTCTCTCACAAGACTTCCACCAAATTTGATTTCCATAAAGAGAACTTCTAGTCATGAAGAAGAAGAAGAAAGAGGAAGCTCGATCGAGTTCATTATTATAAAAAGTCAAAGACTCAAACGGATATGGAGAAGGGTATCGGATTCGGAGGAGGACCCACCCAATTAATTTACCTCTCTCTCCCTTTCTCTCACTCTTGATCATGTACAGTGGGAAGATCTCAATTTTTTTTTCTTTTTTCCTCTTTTTTAATTAATTAATATGGGGAAGAAGAACTGTTCGAATGAGGCGGCAAGGAGTAGTGGGACCACCACCACCAACCAGACCAGGGTTGGTAAGCCGCGTGGCACGTGCGGTAGTAGGTTGAATACTATTAGTGGGTGTAGGTCCGTTGGTGATGTCGAAGTTGGGCATCTACCACTTAATACATATATAGTTTTTTTTTTTTTTTTTAATATATGTAATTTTTTCTACTTTAGTTTCCATGGTGATATTTTAATTTTTTCCTTTTTATTTTTTTCTTTAATTGAGTTTAGATATTATTAATGTTGTATAAAGGAGTATATGGGACATTAAGTAAAGTTGTACCTTTACATCCATTTTTGTGAGAGTACTAATAATAATGAATTCTTTATTTCTTGTGTTGATAATATTTAGAAAGCTGACTTTCAAAAACAGAAAAGAAAAAGATACCTGAAACTCTCCTCTTTATTTGTTAAGGTCTTTACTTGCAGTGCGCTCGAAATAATTCACTACAAAACTTTTGGGATTAGAATTAGCTTAATTAGTTCTCCCCACGTAATTCACTGGGTCAAATCCTGAAACCCTTCAAAAGCTTTCACATTGCTGATTTATTTGCTTTAATTGATTTGTTATCCTTCAAATAATTTTTATAGAAAATGTAAAAAAAGTCTATAAAAAAGTTAATATGTTTTATCAATTTAATCCCTACTTTTATAACTTTTATATCTAAAACTAAAGAATAAATTTATAAAAAAGAATTAAAAACATAATGATTTTTTTTTACTAATAAGAACTTTTTTTTCTAAAACCCCTAATTTTTAAATACGTGTAAATTTACTCCCTTCTCTAAAGTAGAATAAGCAAGAAAACAAGCATCTGCGTTTTTTTTTTAATTAAATCTCTTCAAAAGAGAATGATGAAGGGTCTCGAATTTGAACTTAGATATCACCAAAGAAAGGCCGGCTTCCAACCGCTAGTGCATGCTTGTAGAAAGTATCTGACTAGGTAGGTTAGGTTAGATGAAATGGAGACCACTAGATAGTTAGATAAATAATAGGGGGTATTATTGTTGCTACAATCAACACTGACCAATCAATATTAGACCACTAGATAGTTAGAAAAAAAAAAGCATCACGCAATTACTTGAAAGTGGTGATATCCCTAACACATCACCTTATTATTTTGTAATGTAGAGGAGTTCATAGAGGTAATTGAGAAATCCAAGCCAACCCCAAGTCCAAGTCTCAGAAGAAGTCTAAGAAGAAAAAAACAAAAAAGTAATAGTAGATAGGATTGAAATCTCGGATTCCCAGTGTCAGAATCGCGTGAAATTCGCACGGTCACTTGGAAACGTCGAGATCTTCAAGAGTCATAGCTTCGCCATGAATTCTCGAGAATTTAGCCAAATTCCATCGTTTTGGCCTTCAAATTAGCAGTTTTACTATTTTAGGAAAGTTTTACGTATTTTAGTAGTTTCCTTATTTCATTAGGAGTTTCTTTCTAGTTAAGATATTAATTTGATTTCTTTTAGGTTTAGGAAACTTTAATTATTATATAAACAGATGTAATGGACGAATTTCATTATTCTTATTCTACTTTTACTTAATACAATCTGATTTTCTCTTTAGTTGAGGGTTAATTTCGAGTTTTTCAATTCTAAACGTGATTTCGAATTTTTCTATTATTTTTCGCTGCTTCATTTTGCACTTTCCTGTTCGTAGAAATTTATTGACTTAACAAATTTGTTTATATGCTAATTCTTACATGTTCTTTGTAGGCTAACATGAAATTTTGTAAAGGATATAAGGATGTTCTCCACATTATGTAAATCATCATCATAAAATTATCATATTCTAAAATTTCTAACCCCATTAAAATTTGATTTAATACGAAAAAATAGACCACTTATAAACTACTTAATTTTGATAGGGTACGTCTAATAAGTAACCTTAAGCATTCTAATCCCTCCTCTTTGCAGAGGATTTGAAAAAAATTATTTTTTCATAAGAGTGGTAAAGCATATTACCTATGCATCTCTTGATTTTATTTTAATAAATTGATTGAATTCTCCTTAACCCCGGCTCAGTTAGTGACCACATATCTCGCGGATAAGATTGAATATCTAATCAGTTTAAAAGTGTGGTCAAAACAAAAAAAAAATTAATGCTCAAATGCAGCGGCCAAAGAAACACTGATAACGATATGTTTGGTTTATTAATATCGACCAAGCAATGAATCAGACATTCATTGAGTTATATGTACTATGCCACGTTGAATTAGTTGGATTCTACTGGTGGCTGCTAATATGTAAAAACAAATAAATAAAATTTGACTGATGTTCATTAGCACCTTTTCGAACAGAATTATCATGTGCGGGAGAGCATGAAGACACAAAAATTAGTTAGTGCGGTGCTGTGCAATACTGGAGCAATATCACTTTTCTTTCCGTTTTTTTTTTTCTTAATTCTAAGTGCAGGCCCACAGGTAGTTAAATTTGCAATAGAGACAAACAGACCATTAATTAATGCAGCATTTTTCAATATATATATATTCATCATCGCGCTTCCACTTGTTTTGCTTTTTTACCTGCTACCTATAATGCTCAAAAGTCATCATATCATCTACAAGGAGCAGTTCCTCGTTTAATTTGATGGTGGTCATCTATTTCTCTTTGTCGCATGCGTGATTGTTAATCTTCTCAATTGAATTATTTGTACAGAGGGTTGCATTATTATTACTATTATAATATAATGAAAAGATTATTGAACACACATGTTTGGTGCATATATCCACTGTCATCAAAACTGGCCCCTCACCAATCCTCAATCAACAATAACACTTTTCAAGTTATAATGAATAAACTCAAGTTAATAAATCATCATCATCATCGTTAAGCGCGCATCCATCATTAGTGCTGCACAAACTCATGCGATGATCAGCCTTGCGTAAGCACTTGAATTGTGTTTTGTAAATTAATTGTTCCCACAGGGGCATTGTTTGTGGGCACAGGCACCCGCCTTTTTAATCAGGAAAATGGTTTCCAGCTCTGCTTCCTATCCCTAACTAGTTGCCCCCCTTCTGATTCTAAAAAAACCCATCTGGGGTCCATATTGACTTTGAGTCACGGATCGATCTTCTTTTTGTTTTGTTTTTGTTTGGTATCTTCTTTTTTTTCTTTTTTGTCCTTTAGAGGATGATCTTTCTCACCTCATTCTCAGACATTGTTTGTAACCCTGTGATTGTGTGAGGTGTTTGATTCAAAGGTCAATGGTAAAATGAAAACAGCTCTCTGCATGCTTTTTAACAGAATATACCACCGAATTTGACTGGATCTTTTTGTTCAGATGATCGAGTATAGCAGCTAGATGCCCTCATTGTCAAATAGTCAAATCTAAATCTAAATATATATATGTTAGGTAAAGAAAAACTAAATTAAGTGGGCCTCTTCAAAAATGACTGGTGAGCCTTTTTCTATCAAATGGGCGGTGCGGTGTAGCGATGAATACAAAAAAAAAAAACATCTACAATTTTTTTTATTATTTCAGTTTCATTTTCATGAACGTGTATCTTAATACTACGTGCATGTATGGTGTTCTATACTCTTCATGTCAGAGTCGGTAGAAACAGTTTAACTACATGCATGAGCTAGGAAGTAGAGAAAAAGAAGCACAAACATTTCATGCAAGCTATGTAGTAAGAAAACTCTTATTGTGAAGATGAATCTCTACTTTACCTGTGCTTCCTTTTAAGCCTTTGGAAGTTGGGTCTCATTGGTTGGCTTGAACTCACACCCTGGTGATCTGTTGCATGATTTGGTGCAAATGGAACTAGAGGTTTCTTTTTTGGAGCACATGCGTCTGTCCCGGCATTGCATATGTCAATAGGTGAATTTCCCTTCATTTTTGCCTGTCTTGGAGCCTCCAATCTCTCTAAGATCCTTGAGGTTTTCTCATCCAACTGCTTATTAACATCAACTGGTGATATGATCGACGTCTTTATCTTTGGTCTGGATATACAAGTGGGAGAATAGATCTCGCAGTCTTCATCAACAATCAGTTGCTCCCATTCTTCTGCAATACAAGCATCAGACTTATCGTCTCCCATTACCTGGGTCTGTTGTGGTGTATACTCTTCTACACCAACAGTCATCATTGTTGATGAAACCACTGTCGTCATATCTGAAAGCTCTGATCTAGGTGAGTTGAGTTCCAAGTTAATATCCTTTCGCTTTGGCGGTATTGACCTGGAACATCCATGCTTAAGATGTTATTTCGTGTAGAGTTCAAGATTAAAAGACCATACAGAGTGACTCAAAAACTGTCAGAGTTGGGGGCCTGCATGATGAGCCTAACAAGCTCAAATTTGAACTTTAAAAAAAAAAAATTGAATTAAATTAAAATTAAAAACAAGAATTAAATTAAAATTAAAAACAAGAATTGAACGATTTAGAGTTACCACGTTGGACTCCCAAATTTAACAGATATTTGAGTTAAGTATCAAATGTTTAGTTCCCAAAAAGTCCAAGTAAAACAGAGATTAATGGGCTAGTGGATGTGCAGGTTCAAGCTGGCTAGTTATTAGCCGGCCAGTTCTTTAAATAGTTGCTTCAGTACATCATCAACTTGGCTATTCTTTTGACAGATTTACAGATTGCACTAGCAGCCCAAGGAACCAAGTTGACGAGCCAAGTCCTGAATCAAATAGTGAGTTTTGAGCATCTTCCAGTGCCTCCTTAGGCTCAAGTTATAGAGGATGCAAAACCCATCAGGTGAACAAATTGAACAACAGCACCAGTCCTTTATTTGATGAAAAATGTTTTACCAGTTACCAAAACATGGTCATAACACTGTAGAAGGAAAGGCTTATCTTGAGGTATGGAGAGATCCTTGTGGATGCTCTGCTAGCTTTTTCTATTAGCTGGTAGTTTTCTGATAAATAAGATGAGGAAGGTTTGGCTGCTTAAGTTGTGGTTCACTAAACTAAACCCAAGATTTAAGAGTACTCCTGGGACATAAATAATTAGTACTGGTGAAAATCTTCTTGTCTGTAAAAGGAAGAACCCAATAATGCAATTACCAGAGAAGGTAACAAATAACTTAACTTTACCAGATATGTCAACAAGAGTCCAGGGAAGTGGAAATGGTTACCCAAACTGTAAGCTCTCTTTTACAAGCATGTTTAGCTTGGGATGGAAGCCTCTCTCATGCAAAAGAGGGTTGTAGTCTCTTAGTTCCATCTGAAAAGAAATCCATGGAAATGGTGTTCTAGTTAATAGTTATGCCCCATGAAAATGCCAAAGGAAATATCTACTGGGATGACATAAGCTAATTATTTGGAATCCATGTTTAGACGAGACAATCCACCTTTTCTAACAAGAAAACTCAATTGGCAAATAATGTTGTTGAATGTGTAGTTTTCCTTGTATAAAGTCAGGTTTTGTAAGTTGCAGACTAGATGGACCATAGAACACCATTAACAATTTAACATCAAAGCAGAAAGTCCATGAAATACCAACCATTTTCCTTTCTTATGGTGCAAAATTCTTAAGAAGTGGCATAGTATGATTTGATCTAATTCGTTATTTAAACCACATTTATTCAGCTAAATTAATATGATTTTGCATCTATGGACATAAAAGTTTAACAGAAGGCAAAAATATGAACTCAGGTAAGCTTCAATATATTTAGAACATGATATCCTAGTCCTACCCTTGATAAAGAGGTTCGAATGGAGTTCTCTATCTCCTTAGGTACAGCAAAGTCAATTGCTCCAGTGGCATCAGAAAAGGGAAGGATTTCCTCTGATCCTGCTAGCCTCTACAACACTTCAAAAAAGTTAGGGTAGAGAGAAGAGAAGAGAGAGAGAGAGAGAGAGAGAGAGAGAGAGAGAGAGAGAGAGAGAGAGAGAGAGAGAGAATGGTTGTCTACCCTAAGGAGCATTGGCCCTTTTTCTGAAGGTTGAAGAATATAATAGCAGTGGAAGGTCGCATCTCTCTTGGTTTCAATATTACAGTTTGAAGTACATATCAACCCCTGATCCAGAGAATGCAGTGCTCCACAAAGCCCTTGAAAAACTGTCATGAAGATAAGAAGTGATCACACACCAATGAAATTGCAAAAAGAAGGTAGTTTTTGAGATTTAGCAAAAACAGCCATGAAAGATTGAGAAATAATTAAAGTAAAAAACCAGAAAACCAATGAACAGTAGGGATCACAGCCAATCAACATTGGGGCATTCCCACTTACGTTGGGTATTTAATTCTGATTTATCAGATTCATCCGATGTAGCTTCCATCTCATGAAAAGCCGATGGAGTAACCATATAAGAATTCCCAATTATCACACCTGCTTATGTTCACCAAAATGAAAATTAGGAGCTGTTTATATATATGTATATGTATATGTATATGTATATTTTGAAGTTATTGCCAAAAGGAGCTTAACGATATCAAGTCGTTAATCTGTCCTGGCCGAGAGACAACGGCAATCTAGGACTTTTTTTTTTGTTTACAAAATGTAACAGTCTAGGAGATTTCTACCATCTATAGATAGACTCTCTAATAGACCTTTTTGAATCCTTCTCATTTGACTGCATAAAAATAAATTCAGTAATGGCCAGGACAGAACAGTAAGTAGAAATTTGAAGAAATCCACACACCCTTCCAACAGCAAACAGGAAAGGAAAAATTTTATGAAAACTGTCCAAAAGAGACATGATAAGAGATCCACCTTCACTTAGAGAACCCAAGTTGGTACGCTCAATAACAGTGAAGCTGATGGGTGCAGAAATTTGCTGGAAGTTTGGACAGCTTTCGAAAGAAGGCAAAAACAGGATTGTTTGTTCTCCAACCCTCACTGCAGTTTCAATCAAATTACACATCCCTAGCTCCTGGAATGTTATCGGACAGAAAGATGATCTATTGTCCTTACTTCCAGCTGAACCATCTAAGGGCAAGCCATGACACCTACATGTCTATACAAAGCACCCAATGAGCATAGTTTGCTTCATAATAACTTCCCAAACGGTGGTGGTTTTCTCACAAGGACAAAGAAGGCTAATCCCAAAACATGGGTACTGATGTATAGTATGCAATTAAATGCTACATATATTCGATGCATGGGACAAGTTTATACATACTCACGCAGTCAATATAAAAAAGTTTTAGCAAATTCTTTTTTCTTTTCATGGTGAATCTGTTGGGTAAGTAAGAAATGTCACTAAAATAATACCTCAGTATGCAATCCATCATCATCATGTATGCCTAATGCCAAATAGGCGTAAGCATATAAATATGTTTATTCTTAGAAGCAACTTTATTTGTAATACTAAACAAGAAGAATTTACCTAGATTCAAAAAGCAATATCTACCAAGGATATTTGTTGCACCATTGAATTTGGTAATGCAGTTACATCTAGGTACAGAATACCTGATTTAGAGAAGAGAACAAAACTCATTCTGCCGAACCCAAATAGTGGGGATTAAGTTTTGATGATGATGATGATGATGATGATGATGATGATGATGATGATGATGATATGTATATAACAACAGTATATATTCAGATAGCAGTACTCATGCATAGTACCTGGCAGGGGGTGAACCCATCAATTATCTGGTTCACCGATGCGACCAAGTTGCAAAAGATCCTGTTTGTGGAACCTACAAGATGATTCTTGAAGTGAAATACAGCTTGCAACGGTTCCTCAATGTCATCCTTCAGCTCCTGGTGCCATCGCTTTACAAGGCCACACATTACCCATGTATCTGCATGCAAATGTTCTTTAAGGCATTTCAATCAAACTATTGTTCAACCTCTTAACTGCAGTTCACCTTTCTACCAGGTAAGAAGTTTAGGAACACCCCACTCTTCCTGAAGAGCATTTCTGTAAACCTCTGACAATTGATAATAACTAAATGAAAGTATAAGCAAACAAATAATTGCTTAACCTTCTAAACCCGTGATTTGCACAAGTTCTAGTCAATATGGCCAATCCAAGCTGCATGGTGGATCATACTCAGAGAAAATACACCCATCCTAGAATTCTAGTCATTTAATAAAGTAATACTTTTCTACACTCAACTAAATTGTGATTAACAATTACAGATCTCTGAAAAAGGATCTCTAAATAAACTCCCTGAATTTGAAGGATCATCAGATAGGTATATTTTCTTGGCATATTGTGCCTCAGGTGTCCCTAGATTGGACAGCCTAGATCAATGAGCACTGACTGGCAGTTATTTTGATATCAATATAGTGTTCGTCTATGAGCTAAGTGTTAAAAACCTCAAAGAGAGAGGAATACCAATGTATGTAACATGGGTCAGTGCCTCTAACCAGGAGTGTACATAAATCCATCAACACTCCACATCATACTTAAAAACATTACCTCCAGACCTCTAGCTTCAATACATGATAACAACCAGGTACTCTAAAAGCTCTAAAAATTAGAGAGAGGAATAACAATGGATATAGCAATGGTCTGTTGGCCTAACAAGGATGGATACAAATTCAACAATACTATGCAGGAGAGTAACTTTTGGAGGTTATAGAATGTGATCGGCTGCAGCTTTCAAGTTTATGGCACCAATTTAAACACAGAAACAAAATTTTGAGCATCTTCTGTACCAAATTGATATCACCTTTTGAACAAGAACACAGTTAAATCCCAAAAGATTACTGATTTTCGTGAGCCCGGTCACTTGGTTCTCAGATTTGTGCAAACACCAGACCATGAGTCTCGTTATTTCGCCTTACCTGGAAGATGAGTTCGAAGAGAACAGTTCTCGAGATCAGAGATACTATTAATGAATTTCTGGACATCCTCAGACATATTGTTTGGCTGGCAGAATTCTTGCTCCAACAGGACAAACTCCACTGAAACACATTTATCTGCTGCATCCTGTTGACCAAGTAATAATTTCCAACCAAAGTAGTAGCTTAGCCTTCAATCATGGCAGTGCAAAAAGTGAGCTCATGTGAAAATCTAAAGGTAGTGATGATTTTAATGTCTTACTATAAGAATCTTCCGCGCAGAATCGATGTCTTCAACTAAACAAGAGCTGATGAAAATCACCTTTCTCACTATATCTTTACTACCCCAAGAGAACAGAACTTCCTTACTTAGTAGCTTTGCAAGTGTCGCATCTGTTAGTATTTGTGAGCATTTATTCATGTATTATAAACTAAAAGACCAGATCATGTAAATGGAACCATTTAACTCGCTGGAAATCTACTGGAACTTTACGAACAAAGTTATGACAACATGAATGCTCTAAGATTAGGAGAGAGACGTGAGTTTCTCACCACCATCACCGATTCTGGTAGCTGAAGAATTGATCATTTCCGGTAAAAATCCATCAGTAGGTAAGTTGTTTACAGCATGATGGAAATCACGTAGCCTAAAACATCCTCTCGGACTGTATGCAATCTTCAGCTGATGTTGTGGATAGATGTTCATGATCAACAAACGAGCAAACAAACACATCCAGATTCCGTCAAAATACCTCGAAAAAACGCATTAGAAATCCACAAACTGCAGTACGTGTCCATCTAGGGTTTTTTTGTCGGAAAGTATCCATTTAGGCTCAGTTTCCATTAAATCGCTTCAGAAAAGCAAGATCAACTGAAGACAAGTCGTTCTTATCAAAGATCTACGAAAATAGTTGTTTCTTGATCGATTTAAGGCTAACAAAAAGAAAAGCTATAAAAATCGATGATCGCGAAGAACTAAAAGGAGATTGGACTGCAGAGTACAAAAATTACCTCATCGGAGCAAGAAATTCTGTTCTTATGGAGGTAGCACAAGCCTATTCTATCAGTGAGGATCTCCGATTGTTTCTCTCCTCTCCCGGTCGAGATGGCGTAGTGATTTGCGAGCTGCAATAAGCACTGACGAAGACAAAAAAAGAAAAACAAATTGAGAAGACGAAATAGATCGATGCTACGATGAGAGAGAGAGAGAGAATCTTTCGTCTTTTTACCTGTTTTAATTCTCTGAAAAGCGGAGGGGATAGTGTTCGAAGATCGAGCATGAAACAGAGCAGAACCATTTCTTCAGTTTCCTGTTACCAAATCAAATGTTTTTTCCTTTGGTGATCTTTGAATTTGAACTCAGATGGCTCCCGGTACTCTTTTAGGACTAAATAAATACACTTTTCGCGCGGGTAAACACATTTGCGAGAAAAAGGCCTTCAATTTCATTTACGGACCACTGCTATTTGAACACCAAGATTGGGTGTTACAATGCGTACTATTTACATCTTCCTAAAAAAAAATCAGCTCAAAAATTGGTCCGAACGGTGAGGAAAAGAATCAAATTTTTGATAAGGTTAGTGTTGGGTGGTCTTGGGCCTCTCTCAACCCCAAAAGCTAGCTCAAGAGGTAAGGCTTTTCCTCACACTTATAAACTAACCACCAACCCCTTCCACAACCGATGTGGGATAAACTCCAACAATCTCCCCCTCACACATCGGGCCTTGGGTCGGAGGCATGACAACCCAGTTTTTCTCCCGGATACTTATTGGGCCAAGACTGTTGGTAACCTTGGGCTCTGATACCAGTGTTGGGTGGTCTTGGGCCTCTCTCAACCCCAAAAGCTAGCTCAAGAGGTGAGGCTTTCCCTCACACTTATAAACTAACCACCAACCCCTTCCACAACCGATGTGGGATAAACTCCAACAGTTAGAAGTTTTAGAATGGATTGATTCTTTGTGAGGATGATGTACATGGTGAGGAGAACAACCTCATAAAATTTTAGCTCTCGAAGTATAACTATATGGGCCCACGGTCCAGAAGTGTTTGTTTAATTTTTAAAACACTACACTAGTGCCCATGTTTTGATGACGAGGAATGCGATTCTATTTTAGTATTTGGTTGGATTTTTTAATCTTGAAATCCTTTTCTTTAGGAATGTAATTCTCAAAAAATTACTAAAAATTGAGAAATAGCAAATTCTGGGAAGAAACGAAGAGTGGGTATGTGATTTCCATCCAGCAGTCCAAACATGGCCTAGAGGATATATCAAATGGAAAATGCTACAGCAGTTGTTATAACAAAAGTCATTTACGGGGAAAGCAAATCAATTTACAATGTGTGCAAATCACGAGGGGATAGAATTGACATACCACCGTGGGATGATGGCCTTTGCAGTAGCTATAACAAAAAAACTACAGTAAAAGTTTTTGCTATAGGTTTAAAGCAAGTACTATGAATACCTCAAACAACCAAAATCACTTAAATAAGAGGCTTTTGCAGGTACTAAGGATACCTCAAATAACTAAACTCTTCATGTGTCTTAAATTTGAAGTTGGGGCAAGCAGTTTGAGAGATCGGCAGAGTTTTTACTGTGGATTAACTAGACCCATAACTCTTTATGAAGACTCTTTCACATGGGTCAAAAGAAGTAATGGTATCAATGCCCGCATATCATTGGAAAAACGGCCCAAACCCAAAATTTAGGGGTTGTTTGGTACTTGCTAACCCCTAAACAATCAAACTCCTACCTCAACACCTCAAATTTGAAGTCTACATGGTACTTGCTCTTAGCATTATTCTTTTCCTTTTTTAAGTATTGGCAAAGACAGAACTGAATAGCTGATCTTTGCTGTAGGTTTAGATTATTTTCCTTCCAAGTATTGGCAAAGACACAGCTGGATGCCTAATTTTGATGAGTCACCACGTAATGGTCAAGAGACTCGAGACCAATACGGAGTTTTAAATTGCCAGTGACATGAACTCGTATGCTCGGTTCAAGTCAAATACGGGTCAGCTGATTCAACCATAACTCAGTCAGGCCACATATCCCACATATCCCACTGGTCTAACTTCTCTGAGTCCTCAGTCATGACATAGGTTAAACTCATCCTTGAGTTGGTCAAACTTGGCTCAATTTGGAGTGAAACTCAAACAAACTGGATTAAACTCCTGGATGTATTCAGTTTTATGTATCTAAGTCATTTCCAGAGTTGGATTGAAAACAATGATCATACATATATATTAATAAAGAGGCTAAAAACGTGTTCTCCCGATAATAATATTACTCGTGGCAACAAAAATGATCGGAAACCAACCACCCATCAGGCCTATTACATGTCTTTAGTAAATGTAGTGAAGTAAAATTATCATCTTTTCTTCAGCCCCTCACTTTCTGTTTTACTACTGTACAGATCTTGAGATGAGTCTACAGTTTTATTACAGTCGTCAACAACATCCTTGTTGCCAGAAGTAGATGGATCAGCTACTGTGATCTCTGAAGAGTACTTTTTGATCCTTAAGGAGATAAGAATGCTTGATACAATCCCAAGCAGAGGAAGAAGGTATGAGAGAACCGGCGATTTCTTAGAGCCAGAGGCTGATGCTACGGCAGCACCAGCAAAGCTGCCGATGGATGTATTCTGTAAAATCATTGGCAGGCCTCCAACAACGGTAGGGAGCAAAAAATCCACAAGAAACCCAACTCTGGTAGCAGCTAAGGCATAGTTGATGACATAGGATGGCATCGGTGAGAAGCGAGCGAGAAGGACAAATCTCCACCCATCTTTCTCAACTCCTCTGCTAAGGATGTGGAAGTACTTATTTCTCTGGACCCATTCCATTGCTGAGCTTGATCTACGGAATACAAACCTGAACAAAACCCCATATGATGATCACTAATCAGAAAAGGGGAAACCCATCAAGATAACCAAAGCCACATATTAGTTTTTGTTCACAAAATTGAAGAGAAACAACCTCTCCTCACAGAAAAATACAGAACGATGACAACAGAAAATCTGATTAGATGACTTGTACACTATCTAATAGTATAAAGAAGCTGCTAGTATTAAATGTTCTGATACTACAAAACATAAAGGAAAATTATCGAAAGTTGATGTAGAGCAGCAAACAAGAGATACCAATTTCTAGCTTTACCATTAAATACAACCAGAGGAGTTGGAAAAATGACAATAACTTTAAACCTTCAAATATTCCTTGTATGTATCCTAAGAGAATCAATTCTGCACAAAAAGATATGGTTGGAAAATTCTGCAAACCTTCCAAATTTGCCTTTACTCGCTGCTTCATAATGTCTTCCACAAAAATTGGCACTAAAGTCTCGCAGGAGGACAAATAACGATGAAATATTATAACACTGCAAGGCACATTTAAAGCTAATCCTAAACGTATTATCAGTGACCAGGTGAGTCGACCTTTGGCTTTGCCACAAATGAGTTCATTCTGAGGCCTGAGCAATACCCGTAGCAACTAAATCTAGAGATTGCTTTATATTCAAGGCATCCTGCATGATGATTTAAGGCTTGTTGGAGCTCATTAAGTCAATAGCGGATGGCAATGCAAATCCTTCTCAGGTTGGAAACAGACTTTGGGAATCTCTCGGTCTTGGTGTTTCCTGGGTTTTATGGAACGAAAAAAGCGCTGAGAAATCCAAGGGGAAGGAACTGAATACGGAAAAATTCATATTGAACATACAGTACAGGGTGTCCCTCTCATCTGTCTGCTAGAGCCGTTCAAAAACCTTGCGTTTAAATGGTTGGAGGTTACTGTGCCATGGATCACTTCCATCCTAAGTGTTCATTAGTATAACATAATGCAATCAATTATGTGCATCAAACTGCGGCGTATCATTTTTTTTTTTATTCGGGTAAAGCCGTAAAGATCGAATTTTACAAAAAAGAATGGAAAGTTGGATTAGGATTAGGAGTTCAGATTAGTTTTTATTAGAGATCATCTCTAATTAGGACTCTTTAGATTGTGATCTACAATTACCCACATAGGTATATGTAATTTCAATTGATTCAATCATCAACTAAAGTCCTGTTTCTAACTCTCTATACCTTCATCTCATCCCATGCAATATGTGCTGACCATCAATCACCAAATTTTGTGTATATGTGTTGGCTATCAATCATGTCTTTCTTTTTGAGGCTCTAGGGGGAAAAAAAAACAAACCAAACCCCCAACAAACAAAAGCTACAAATTTGATTTGATCCCTCTTCGTGAATTGTTCTTTCAAGTTAACACCATACAAATGTAATCAAGGAAAAAAAAAACATACTTAAAAAAGGTAAGCAAATTTTCACAGTAACACACACAAGCAATCACACAAAATCATATTAGTTTCAGATAAATGAAAATATGATAAGGTGTAAAAAAGAAAATATAATAGAAGATCTAACCTGCCGATCCAGAAGGAGAGAGAAGCTCCAAGAACCTTAGCACAGAAAACGCATAGCACAGCAGGGAAGAAGCCGAAAAGAAGAGAAGCCCCGGCCTCAAAGAAAACAGCGTAGGGCAAGCAGAGGGCAAGCGTAACAGTGTGGGTTAAAACGTATAGAGGGATCGCCCAAAATCCTAGCCGATCCGATAAATCTCGAAACAGTTGCAAAGCTGATTCTTTGTCCCATCCGTACTGCTTGCTAACAGCTCTCGAAATCCCCAGTATCGCAACAAAAACAGCAAGGGTCGATAATCGCCCCAAGTTTCCCATTTTTGCTTCTCAGAGCAGATTCACTTAATCGGCGGCTACAGAACAGACAGGAGAGACGTGTAAGTTTCGTTTTGATAATTTTCTGAAATCGCAGAATTGTGAAATGATACTTTTCTCGAGTGTTTTAAAAACGGGACCGGACCGGACGGTTCAACCGGTGAACCAGTGACCTAGTCAAATTTCCGGTTCGGGTCAACATTGACCCAGTAATTTTCTCAAAAACCGTCTTTTTTAATGTGATCCGGTCGACCCGGCCGGTTGAACCAGTGAACCAGGTAACCCAGTCGATTTTTAAACCGGTTTTTTTTTAAGTTAAAGTGTTATAATTTTTTATATTTTGCAAAAATGAGCTTGTTGGGTTTTGTTACAAACCACTTACCATTTCAGCTACCATTGTTGTCATTATAACAATATAATTACTATACAACTAATTGTTATTTAAGAGTTTTAGCATTTCCCAAAACTTAAACTGTTGAGTTTCGAACACGAGACCCATAAGTGACTTCAAAAAGACACTTTACCAACTGCGCTGCAGAAAATAATATATTTTTTATTATTGTTATTGTATTAATAGTTTAGACTTAACCTACTAGTCAACCCACTGGTTGAACCAGATTGACCCAACTCACTAGCTTCTCCGGTTCGATTACCGGTCCGGTTTTTAAAACATTGCTTTTCTCAGTTTTGTTTGCTAAAATGTATGTATTCAATCGAACGCTGCAGATGGGTTTAGTGAACAGATCTCAGAACAGGTGAACGTGCCCGTACCATCAGGGGCCTCGGATTTGAGACTTATGGGCCATGCATACTTTGGAATGTCCACTGGCCCAGATTAGCAATGACAAATCCAGGCTCACCCATTCAGGACCTAGAACTTTAGAAGATACGAGAATGTGGCCTGTAGTAATCATACATAGCTTTGTGATTGGAAATATCAGTTCTGTATTTTTCAGGTTCTAGTAAAGTTTTTGGACCAAAATGGGCGTATCATATTGTTCATTAATAATACTTTTGCAGGTTTAGAATACAAGAAAAACTTCCATGACATTAGTTAACATTTAACACGTGATTCGTGGTGAATTAATTAATTTAATAGTCTGTTTGGACAAGGGATTTGGGGGAGGGATTTTGTAGAAACCACGGATTCGGCAGAAAAATCATGTTATATGTTTCCTCAAAATCTCTGATTTATACAAAATCTCTCTCTAAAATCCCTTGTCCAAATACACTATAAGCATTTCTTCAAATGCATATCAAAAAGCTTTAGTGGATGATACATTGGATTCGAATCACATGATGTTGAGAGGTGGACATGATTTCGGATAAAAAAAAAAAAAAAAAATAAAGGCTAGAAATAAAAAGAATAATGTACAATCTGAGGACGGTGGATGTATAAATTTTACACACACTCTCAATTTACATGCAGTTCAAAATGATTTGCACCCACCTTAAATGCACCTTCTTGCATGTAGTAGGGCGTTGTTGTAGCTCTAGTATAGTTCAAATAAAAACTCCAAATTAAACTACTAATATTTTTTTTTTTGCCACGTAGCTCAGAGATTCAATCCCAGTCACACCTGTAAATTGTATTTTGCCACAAATGTCTATTGTATTTTTCCGTAACCAAATTATAAAAGCGGAATTGCAATTCTTGTCTAAACGCCTATAAAAAGGTGTGGGTTGTTTTTCATTTTTTATTTAGTACGTAATCACCTACCGTCCCAAAGTATACCACTCTGTCTAGCTAGCTACCTACCTATAGAATTACAGATGATGATGATCTTCGTCAAGTACTACTACTTGCAAGGAATTTTAGGGTTCTTAGCTTTACTATCCTTCTTGTATTATTCATGGGTTTCAATTATAAGGAGGAATAAGACCAAAACCACCAACACCTCTAATAAGGAGGCCAGTTATAATAAGGGAGTAGTGACGGCACCACCACCGGACGTTGCCGGTGCATGGCCTGTAGTAGGTCATCTACCTCAGCTAGTAGGACCCAAGCAGCCGCTGTTCAGGGTTCTTGGAGACATGGCTGACAAGTACGGACCGATCTTCATGGTCCGGTTCGGGATGTACCCGACCCTAGTTGTGAGCAGTTGGGAGATGGCCAAGGAATGCTTCACTACCAACGACAGGGTCCTCGCTAGTCGTCCAGCTAGTGCTGCTAGCAAGTACCTCACCTACGACTACGCCATGTTCGGCTTTACCTTTTATGGCCCTTATTGGCGTGAGATCCGTAAGATTTCTACAATCGAATTACTTTCAATTCGTCGCCTTGAGTTGCTCAAGCATGTTCCTTTCACGGAGATCGACACCTGTATCAGACGATTGTACCGTCTTTGGATGAAAAACCACCGAAACGGCCGAAAGCAATTAGGCGGCCGGGATGATATTAATGATCCGTCACCGTCGTCGGTTATTAATAATAATAATAATAAGGTCGACATGAGCCAACTGTTCGGAGATCTAACCTTGAATGTGGTGTTAAAGTTAGTTGCAGGAAAGCGTCTCTTGAATATCAACGACAACACCGAGGAGGACAAAGACAGTGCAGCAGATCAACATGATCATCAACAACAGGAGGAAGAAGCAGCTGGTCGAAAGCTCCACGAGACAATCGTAGGATTCTTTAAAATGATAGGGGTTTCAGCTGCATCGGATGCTCTTCCATTCCTTGGGTGGCTGGACCTTGATGGACAGAAGAGAAACATGAAGAAGATATCCAAGGAGATGGACCTAATCGCTCAGAAATGGCTTGAAGAGCATCGACAGAAGAGAAGTCTTTCAAGAAGAAGTAAGGAGGATGGCGGCGATAATATTGGCCACGGTGGCGGTGACCGCCACGAGAACGACTTCATAGACGTGTTGTTATCTGTTTTTGAAGATGGAGCTTCTGATCATGATCATCTATTCATGAATTACAGTCGGGACACTGTCATCAAAGCCACTGCTCTGGTACGTACGTAAGCTCCGTAATATTTATGAAATAGTAGGGTTAATATTTGGAATTTACTGCATGAACTATGCTATATATATATATAATTAGAGTGCTGTTTTTGGCCGGAGAGAAAAGTAATGGGTCCCACCCTGTCAATCAGGTACAAAACTTTCTTGATATAATTAAGTGGACCACCAATAATAGCATTACGTGGACCACCATTTATCTGAGCGGTGAGACAAATAAAAGGATGAAATTAATTAAGGGAGAGAAGGCGTGCAAACAGACAATTTATGCGTATACATATATTAGTGTGTAGTCCGGCTTTAAAAGTATGCACAGTGCCCCCTATAGCTTAAGATATGGCACGTTTACCAAAAACCCAATTGAAAAGTCTAGAAAATTATTAGAGGCCGTTTCGCAACCATTTGGTACAAGTCAAAAAGTAAAAAAGTTTGTATCGTAATATTTTTTCAAAGTGACTTCTAAAAGTAAAAAGTTACTTTTTTTGGAACAAAATTTTTTTGCTTTTCTACTGCTTAGAAGTTGCTTCTCCTCGAGTACCGTGTAACAACTAATAACTCATCATTTTTTTAGACTTATAAGTCAATAATTTACCATACTAACTTCTCTTTATTTTTTACTTTTCAAAAGTACTTTTACTTTTTTTAGAAGCAGAAGTGTTTCTGCTTCTCATTGCCAAACGCCCTCTTAATCTAACGTAAAAAGACATAAAAATTATGTTACTGTGGACAGGTGGCAGAGAGAGAAAAAGTCAACTTTTAAATTAGTTTTAACCTTAAAATAGCCATAACTTTTAAAATATAAATAAGATTTTAACAAAATTTATATGGTTGAAAATCATTTTCTATGATCTTTAAAACAAGATAGACACGACTACCAAATTCGAAGGAAAAAAAATCTATTCACGAAGCGATGCAAACCCAGATCTGCATACGTTAATATGCAAATTTTAGTATGCAAAATAAAATTTGTATACAACAGCTGAATTTGTAAAATATAATTTCCTACTTTGAATTTTTTTAACATGAACTTCAATACTTTACTGATTATCAAACATGTAAATTTGAAATGCATGTAGGCTTAAAAAAATGCATAAGATGAATAATAAACTATGCAATAACCTAATACAACTTGCATACTCAGAATTATGCAAAATAAGTAATTACATATGGGCTCCTACATTTGAATTTCGTTACCATGAACTTCAATACCTTACTGAACATTATTAAAATATATTTATTTGAAATGTAAATAGGATTTAAAAGGTACAGATGCTCAAAACTATGAAAAAAGAACCATGCAAGCTACAACTTGCATACTCTTATAAATTTTTAACTATACAAATGGAGGTTAAAATTTCACATGCACACTTTAGTGAACATCAAAATATGTTTATTTAAACTTTAAATATGATTTAAAAGATGCAGATGCTCAAAACTAAGCAAAAAAAGGACTATGCAAATTACAACTTGCATAACTCCTGGGTTTTTTAGTATGCACAATCTAGTTTGCATACAGGGGTGCGTAAAATTTTTTTTTTGAATTTAGTATTGTTGTGTGATCTCATTTTGAAGATCTTGAAAAATGCTTTCCAAAACTATACTTAACTGTTACACGTCCAGACATAACCTATGCTGTTAATTATCTTAGTCAATTTATGCAAAATCCTCATACTGCTCACTTTGATGCTGCAACACGCATTTTACGATATTTAAAAGGGACTATAGGTCATGGTCTCTTACTTTCCTCCTCTAGTTCTCTGCGCTTGCGTGGATATACTGATTCGGATTGGGCGGGTTGCCCCACTACCCGTTGATCCACAACTGGCTATTTTACCATGCTTGGAGATAACCCAATCTCTTGAAAATCTAAGAAACAACCGACTGTGTCTCGTTCTTCCGCTGAGGCTGAATATCGGGCTTTAGCTAATCTCACTGCTGAGTTACAGTGGTTGAAATATCTTTTCAATGATCTTCATTTATCACATCCAGATCCTATTTCTGTATATTGTGATAATCAGGCTGCGATTCATATTGCAGAAAATCCAGTTTTTCACGAACGAACAAAACATATCGAACTTATTTCGTTCGTGAAAAGATTCTTACGGGTCTTATTCGTCCTCAACATATTCCCTCTGCTCATCAACTTGCTGACATTTTTACGAAACTCTTAGGGGCTGATCAATTTCGCCGTCTTATAAGCAAGTTGGGCATCTGTGAAATTCCTACACCTGCTCCAACTTGAGGGGGGTATTATCGTTTATCCCATGCATGCTACTATGTATATATATCATGCATGTCCAGATTCCCATCCTCCTCATACAACTATGTTCAGACTCATCTACATCAACAAACATTAGCATGTGGACCAACGTCATACTTATCAAAGAGCATTACAACAACATCATTAGCACGTGGGACCGAACAAACACTTGGAGCTTATCATGATAAAGTCAAGTC
>MVGT01002051.1:1938262-2016842 GCA_002174775.1 Macleaya cordata | reverse complement strand
TATATATATATATATATATATATATATATATTTTACGTTTGGATATTAATATTTGAATCACATCTAATGGCAAGATGATGAGTTGTTTTGCTCACTTAATACCATACTAGCTAGCTAGTTGGAGTCATGCTAGCTATATTTAGACCGATCAAATGCTAGAAGCAGAGGTGGTATATGGTGGGTCCTTGAAAAAGCCTTTCAAACTATTTTTCGAAAAAGAACTACAGTAAACCCTAAACCTTAAACCCTAATCCCACCTGCTACATAAGTTTTTGGCATTTAATATAGCATACATAAGCTTTTGGCATTTAATATTGCAAACCCTCCATGCTTTGCCTTAGAATTTGTATGGTCAATCTCATCATCCTTAATTTGTCGGCTTTAAGGCCAACGTGCATGTCAAGATTCTTGTACCCCAAGGTTTTTGAGCAATGTTTGAAAAAAGATGTCGACGTTTGATTACAATTATGGTACAATTTAAATCTATTAATAAATGATCTATGTAATTAAAAAAAATGTAAAGATTAATTACATGTTATCTTGATGATTGCAGCTAAAAAGTCTGAAATTAATATATATGTAAAGGGGGTGGTTATTGCACCTTCTTAGAACTCCCCCTTATAACTCCCCCACCTATGGGGCCGCCACATGCGATGCATCCAATAGTTACCAATTTTTAAAGGTTAATTTGAGGAGGTTCGAAATTTTAGAACGAACTGATTTTTTAATATGATGATATATATATGAGGAGTACATCCTCTAAAAAAATCAGCCTCTGGATGCATCGCATGTGGGCCCACGGGCGGGGGATGTTATATGGGGGCGTTCTAAGAGGGGGTGCAATAACCTCCCTCATATGTAAATATATTATAAAGCGCGCTGAAATTTTAGATGTCACATGTCATTTTTTCAACCACTTTGATTATGTATTAAATTTTTAATAATTCTCAAAATTAATTTTCAAAGTTTTAAAAATCTTTAAGAAATAATTTTTTCTCTCCACGAGTAGTTTCAAAAAAATTTAAACTCTATCTAAGAATTAGAAAGAAATAAAAAACAAAATCAGAATTGAATTAAAATTATATAATTTTAGTAAAAATTTCATCCATTGCATGTGAGAAGATCCTCGGTCCCCATTTGCATGTGTCCTTTATGTGCCCACGTTTATTTTGTCTTGTGGAGACCGCATGGAGGTGAACCAACGACTTTTTTTTTGTAAGATTGTTCTCCTCGCCATATAAATCTTTCTCACAAAAATTTAATTTATTATAAGACATCTAATACTATCAAAAGTTGATTGAAAAATAAACGGTTCTTTATCATCATTTTATTTCGATCAACATTTCATGAAGTTATAATACTTTAGAAATGACTCATTTTTTACGAGAATGATTTATATATTAAAAAAAATAATCTTACAAAATAATTAACAATTAATTCGAATCAAATCAATGTGTGCACACGAAGGGCACATGCAAATGAAATGGGACCAGTGGGGCTTGAGGATCCATACTCTGCCATTGCACGGGCTATAGAGAGATATAGATGGATACTGACGGAGGCATTCATCCTATCTAGCCGCCTCGGATTTCGATTCTCTGTCTTTCCAACCCATTGTTTCATTGAAAATAAACAACGTTAAAGGGTTTTGTCGTGGGCATGCAGGCACTGATCTTAGCCGCGTCGGACACCACATCCGTGTCTTTGACATGGGCTCTCACGTTGTTAGTCACAAACCCACGTGTCTTGCGAAAGGCCCAAGATGAACTGGACATCAAGGTTGGCAGGGACAGACACGTGGAAGAGAGAGACTTGAACAACCTGGTCTACCTCCAAGCCATCGTCAAGGAAACACTCCGTACATACCCAGCTGTTCCACTTACAGTACCCCACGAGGCTACTCAAGACTGCACCGTAGGTGGGTATCACGTAACAGCAGGCACGCGTGTGGTAGTGAACTTGTGGAAGCTACAACGCGACCCACGCGTGTGGCCAAATCCATCCAAGTTCAAGCCGGAGAGGTTTCTTTCGGACGGCTGCGACGAGGGTGGTGGTGGTGGTGGTGGTGGTGAAGCAGCAAATCGGGATTTCAGAGGTCAACATTTTGAGTACATACCATTTGGGTCGGGACGAAGGATGTGTCCAGGGGCCAACTTCGCTTTGCAGACCCTTCACATGACACTGGCACGACTACTTCATGCATTCGAGTTGCGGTTGCCCTCATCAAAAGATCATGATGATGATGATGATGTTGAGCATCCTGATGAAGTAGTCGACATGACAGAAGGTTCAGGTCTCACCATGCCCAAAGTAACCCCACTTGAAGTCCTCCTTCACCCTCGCCTACCTCTTCCACTTTATGAGTTATAAAAAGGGAGAATTATGACATCAGCTATCATCTATAGTATTATTTTAAAGTACCAATTTGTAATGAAGCCACCATATATATTCTAAGTACTAATTTTTAGTGACGATCTAAATGTTAATTTTTAGTGATGTTATTCTCAATATGTAGATCTAGCTAAAAACAAATTTATATTGTTCAAAAACTACCAACTCCCATCATCCGTTGGTCTACATATTAACGATTTTTTGTAGCAATGGTTTATCAACGGATGGTTTAGAAGTTCTGGAATGAGCTAATTCTTATTACGATGATGCTAGGGTTATCAAAAAGCCTACAGAATTTTCTACTAAAGCCACAATCTACAGTAGACGCATACCACTGTGGATAGATGCAAATCACAAGGGTATGTAAAAAATAGTTTCACTGTTAGATTAGTTTTTGATAGAAAATTATGTAAGAATTTGTTATAAATTTAGCATTATTGTTCTTCTCAAGGATGACCTACATGGTGGAGAACATCTTTACTAAAAATTAATAATTAAATCATCTCTATATAGATCCCACCATCATAGACACGTATCCTAACTATAAATATATATATATATATATATATATATATAATGCTTGAATAAAATGAAAGATCAATGAGCTCCGTAACTGTATTTTCTGTCTTTAATATAAAGTGAACATTCCTTTTGCAAAGGTTTCTTTTTGTCCCTTTTATAGACCACCCACGTTTAAACCATTATATCCTGTCTTAGTTTTTTCATATACACCAATAAGGACCTCTGAACATTTTCTTCGTGACCAAGAAGCGCAACAAACTTGAGGAAATACATTCAACCAGAGCCGGAAGCCTGGAATCACTGGTCCAGGAAACCATCTCTTTATATATATCCTCTTCCTTTTACAAGGCAAGGTGAGGTCCAAACATGCTTATGAACATAGAATACGGTTCAAATAGCAAGACATACATTTTGATAATTCAAAAAAATAATCAACCGTTAACAGGAGGCTTCTTGACAGTAAAGCGAGGACCAGCATTCAGAGGAAGTAGACTCCAATAAGAACCTCGACTGTCAATGCAACAGCTATGCCATTTGATTTTGTAAGAACCCAATGGAAAAGCAGAAACATCAAGCAAGCAAGTTGAAAATCCCTGCCCCTTCTCATTTGATTCAAAACCCACACAGGACCACACTAACCCACCACCATCACCACAAGTCCGACCATGCTTTCTACTAGTTCTTTTCATACCTTCCATCACATAAAGCGTTAGCTTTTCATTCAGATCCACAGCATCATCACTTTCCCAAGCTCGAAAACCAGATTGTGTTTGCTCCTTACTTTCTCCATCGAGTCCAGGTGTCTGATAGGATGGACTACAAGCTAGAATGCAGTACAACTTGGTGATCTTTTCAGGAAGAACTGGTGATGTATTTTTCATTTGGAGGCAGAGATTTAGTGAGATGTGGAAGCCAGGCAAGATGGATAATTCATCAGATTTTCTGGTATCACCACTGAAAGCAAATAATTCCGCACCAACACAAGGCCTGAAAGTAAAGAGCAACTCAAACATTATTAGGTTCTACAGATAATAAAATGTTAGCAAGTTAACAGAGGAAGAAATGTTGCTCAAGTAAATGCCAGCCCTTTGTTTTTAAGAATGCCAGATTTTTTCAGGATGGCCAAAAAATGACTTTTGTTTAACCATGGCAATAAAACATTCGAAATGGAATAGTGAATCTTTCCTTAAGGAAGCATTTTATGATGAATGATCGAGATAAAAGATCATTAGTGCCCAACAAATTTCATTACCATGACAGAAAAATCTTCGAAAAAGATTAGCAAATACATTGTGCTAGAGCGCATCTAAGCAGATGACATGTTATTATAGGATGTACTCAGATAGGGGAACAATGGGTTACTATCTATAAGAGTATTGTACTTTAGAATTATCAGCTGTCTTCCATAGACATCAGACAGGATGCAGAAAGCTCTGTCCAATTGTAAGACCCTACGTCTCATGATTATATTTCCAAGAGATAAGACCCAATTGATAAATGCTGAAAATTCCTTCGGTAAAGAGAACTTTTAAAATTTACAGTAAAAACGCAAAATAATTTGTAAGTGTAAATATTGAATAATTAAAATCATCTGACGAAGCAGTTATTTGCTAAGAGATCCCATATATGGAGAGGGGGAATTGCCAATTGGGTGCAGTGGAACCACGCATACGGTATAAACCGGCATGATAGTAAAGATAAGTATGAGAACCATCAATTGGATACTGCATTTATAAGCATGAGAACCATGCAGACAGTACAGACCAGCAAAATAGTATAAAAAATTGAAAAGATACTACAGCAGTAATCCACTCATATACTCAAAATTAGGGCATAAAAATTCATATGCAGATTGAGGAGTTAAACAGCATGGTTTATGGTGACTTCCAGATTGATGACTTCTCCCATGTGATGCCCAAAGAACTTAAAACAACATAAGAAGCTGGAATTCTGAACATCATACCTTACTTGAAAGAAGTACTTTGGAGTCTGAAATGATATTTTCAACCACTTTTTAAGTATGTTAGACAGAAGTTGCACCCCTGTCCTGGAAACTTGGCATAGAACCTCCTCATCATTCATTCCCTTTGCCTTTTCTTGGAGGTGCAGTACTTCCGACACAGCAAATCTTGAAACAACCAAAGTTTCTCTTTCTCTGACTCCAGCTCTATATAGTAGTGTTCTTGGTTGCAAGTGGAAGCAGGTCTTCGGCTCTTCGATGAAAGTCAAAAGCACCTTTAGATTTGTACTAGTCTCACCATCTATATGCCACAATCTCTCAATTACATCTTTCAGCAGGGTTAAATGTGAACACTTCATCATGTTCTCCAAACCACACAGCATAGATTTCTCGTATAGGTTTGGATAGTAAAGAATGAAGCCTGTACAAAAGGCCAATAGTGAACAATTAACTGCAAGCCTTGAAATGGTTCTAAAACTTTCAGAGTCCATAACCATGAAAGATGTAGCAAGAAGATCAAATTCTCGCACCAACCTATTCAACCCGAACGAGAATCGAGTTAAGAAATATGCCAATAAGTGGAAATCTTGTGCAGGTCCCAGGGGCCCAACCTCAGTAGTTCCTTCAACCCAAGTTGTATCGTAAATGTTTCCATTTGTGCATGTATTGGAACTCAAGAATCTCAGAATATCAACAGCAGTTTCTAAAACCTTAGCTCTTAGACCCAAAAACCACCTCTGAAAATAAAAGGTTTGATTGAACGTGATAGCAGATGCCAACATTTTCCCTGCAGAGTAAACACCAGTGTAAGCTTCTGTAAGCCTTTCAATGCAATTCTGAGAGTCAGCATTCCAAGCAGAACCTCGACCAAGTTCCCCTAAAGCAACTCTACAAGGTGCAATCCAGATATCATTTACTCGTTGTGGGAAAAGAAGCAGTAGGACAGTGCTTTCAGCTTGAGCAAATAGAGCCAGAGACTTTAACCAGTAATGACAGGAATCTGATTGCACCCTATTTATTAATTGCCCAGACATAAATGCAGTAGCAAACCATGCTCCCTGACATGCCGCCCATTTTCCAGCTCTGTAGGCAGCCCAATTATCCTTTCCTGCCATTATCTTTTTCATATACTCGAGCATAAGTCTTTCCTGCTCAACCCAGTAATCATTATGAGATATGCCCAACTCCTTTGCAACATTACATGCTTCATTATTCTCATTCCCCAAGTAACTCAACATAACACAAGAATGTAGAAGAAATAAGTAAATTGTGTAGATATCTTGATTAAATAAGCTGCTTTGGTGTATGACGTTTACCAGAAGCCTCAACTGATGTACTTGGGGAGTAATTGCACTGGCTTCATCAAGTGTTTCAATGCAAGACTCCAAAACCTTGTACATGCAAAATACAAGCTTTGAAGCAACAAGAGCATGCCTTTCCCCATCTAACCCAACAATCTCATGAACAGAAGAAGAAACCGCTGTTCTTGTGTCTGAGTCCCCTATGCAGAAATTGAACATGGACTGTATTGACAATCTAATTTTATCCAAAGCAAGAACTCCCAGTGTTGGGTATTTTTCAACCATAGTAATTATAAGATTGAGCAAGTTTTGATAATCTCTCTTCATTTCAGAGGCAGTCCCACAAGGCTTTACTACTAGCTTTGCCAGCCCCTCTATCTGATCTATTAACAACAAAATGACCCAGGATGAGAAAGGTATGGGGCCGTTCGCACCAGGTATCATTTCCATTGCCATCCTGTGGTCACAAGATATATCTACGAGAAGACGGAGGGACAAGAATCTTTTCAATCGGATAGGGGATTGAGCTGCAGTCTCAACAGATGGTACCAACTTAACAAATTCAGATATGTCAATGCAAGGAAGACTAGGTACAGGAGCCCGGAATATCTGTAGATTTCCCAAGAACCCCATCAAGATTGTATAAATTATTTAAAACAAAAAAACAAAAAGAATACATAAAGGCAGAGCAGGTAATAACCTTACACAATATTTTGAGTGTTTCACATTGTGAACCCAATGAAAGGTTATTGTTATCCAGTACATGGAACAATGTTTTGACTACACTCGCATTTACAGGAAAAAGACAGACTCCTACCACCAAGAGGAAGTCCAAGCATCGCAATGCCGTTGCTTGCACACATGAAGCAGATGTTTGCAAACTGAATGATAAGAGCAAGTCTACCTACATCCAAAAACAATTTCAGATAAAACCTCTCTAAAACAATCTTTGTTCAATAAGTCAAATTCATCTGCAATCTTATAATATTAATATATACATACTCTCTATAAATGAAACATAATCACATATATAGCTCTCTATCATATAAACCCAAGTAAATAGGTTATAACTTATATCTTACATTAAGCTCATACAAAAATAATGATATTTTCGGCAAATTTATAGTATTAGCAGGGAGAATGTGAACATACCAAAATACAGAATAAAAGCCTAACTAGCTCTTAAGATAGATCCCTTAACGCCAAATCAACTAGAATATGCATACTTTAACTCACTAAGACGATTAGAAAGAATACCTGTTCAGAAATCAGGAGCAATGCCTTGGAAGCAAGCTTTGAGAGTGATACTAACATCTCAACTATGAATTCCTCGTGGGATGATTCCAAAACTAGCTTTTTACCTGCCTGCAGAAATACAAAAGTGAATGCAAATAGCATGGCCACCATTTGGAAAGATGATAATACTCAAACATATCCGATCTTGAAAGCATGAGATTACAATCTTCTGCAATTTGCTTCAACTTTCTGCGTTATGCTTCAGCACTTTAGCTTTCTTTGCTGTACTGACATGGATATGCATGTTGACACATTCAGAACACATCCTAATACTTGTGACAGAGCAAGCCATTCTTTTAATATTTTTACACAAAGTTTCTTCTGTTTTCTTCTTTTTTATTTTTTTTCATTTTTTTATTCTTCCAGTTCTTGTTTAAAACCTTACCCATGTGGATTTAACCAGAATGTTTTATATGTATGTTTGTGCCTGTGTCTCAGAATCTTGGAGACATCCTTTCAAACATCTCTTATCGGTGTTGCAGAGCATTGGCATACGTGTATCAGTGTATGTGTTATTGTTCCACAGATGCTAACAAATGGCTCAATCATCCAGGAACAGGCCTGTGCGGACTGTGGACAAAACTGGTGTCATCCTTGCTTACTACTGACATCATGAAATAGAAGCATCATGCATGTTATCTAGTTATGATATGAAGTAGAAACAATGTAAGTAAGACCTTGTAAGCTCTGCTTGCAAGTAAAGATGAGCACCCCATTTTAGCGAAAGTGCGCACTCCTGCTAGCTTTATAGTTGAGGATGTTTTTGGTGAGGTAATCATTTTAATCATCATCTCCAAGACAATACACGCAAAATCCTCTGATAACTCAGAAAAGCAACCGGCAGCAAATAGTGATGCTTTTACCTGACAGAAGTCAAATGAATGTAGGAGTTGAAATCCATTTTATCAGGAGAATGTAACATTCTAACAACGAGGAAAAGGTGACATCAAAACATTTTCTTTACCTGCTAGGAATTAGCAAGGATAGTCTACCAACAGAATGGCAGTACAGACGGCACACATGCAGGTGCGTGGCACTTGTTGTTGGATAGGTCCCAACTAGGAGGTCCCCTACACCAAGATCAACCCAATCATCATTGCAATATCAGTTCTATAAGCCTTACTCCAACCACTCAACAATTCTCTATGATCAAAATAACATCAAGAATTATATGCGCAACTGACCTGTCAAACTTTGCCACAGATCTCCTGTCGTAAACCAATCGACGGAGGACACCTCCAACCCGCATGTGTGTCAAATGTACTATTTTGGTTACATGGACTAATTCCTAGTTTGATCCTTTGGAACAAAACTCGGTTACTATAAAAGCCCAATATTCAAAAAGGGACTGAAGCATAACCCAAAAGGAACCTTCCCGCTCGCATGTTGAAGAGGCAGCAATGCAGCATAAACAGACCTATTATACACACCTTTTTATAAAATACTACAGCTCCTATTATTCCATAAATCATTCATATATTATTAATATTTTCTATTAAGAAGGTAGAACTCTGAAATTTGCATCCCTTTTAAGCGCAGGATAAAACATTTGAATAAACATAAAAAAGAGGGAAAAGGGAGGGGAGAGGAGGATGGAACAGTCAAACAGCTGGAGATTCAGGAACTAATAAATGAAGCTGGCATGAGATAGTGGTCTCACCTCCAAAACATGACATGATCCCAAACTCGACAGTATCATGTAACGTACTTCAGCACTGTCCTTTGCAAAATCGGCCCAACAACCAAGGAGACGTAAAGCCAACCCTCTTGATTCAACATCCCCTGTGTCAAAAACTATCTTTACTCTTCTAAGCAGTTCTAAATAGTTGGGAACCCTCTGCTTAGCTAGAATCCCGCTATATCTTTTTCCTTTCTTTCTACAGTGCTTCAGCTCTAAGAGGAAAACCTTTAGAAGACAGAGTCTGGTATGTTTGTCCCCGGACATGAATGCATCTGCAAGCCGGAGAAGGATCGTGTTCGCAAACAGCCTATCCTCCCCAGGAACTAAACCAAACATGTCCAATACAGCCCTTGGATAGCTCGGTTCTTTGCTCCACTGCTCAAGTCTAGGCCCAGTTTGTAATATAGCCTCAATAGGTCGACCTGTAAAGATACAATATATAGTTAATGAGTACAAAATTTAGAGGCATACGTCGACTGAAAATACAATGTTGCTGTATATGAGGTAATGTTTGTAACGAAGTAAATGTTTATCGATAAAGAACTATAATCACTTGGTCCCACCAACAAAAATCACCTACATGTTGGCTGTTTGATCAATCCTATTCAGTTACAGAATAACAGGACAAACTGCTAAGCAGTCCAAAAAAAAGAAGTCCATATATCAGATGGTGAAAACCATCCATTTTCAACTCCCTTCAATTCTTAGAGGATAAATTATCACCTTGAAGCCACTGTCTACAAAGGTATTGTACTGTCCTCAGTTTTTAACAATATGGACCAGAGACCTTACATGGTTACATAAAACGCCATCTGAAGACCCAGCATTTAACAAAATCTGAAGTGATATTTTTAGTGCTTCCTAGAGAACCACGAACGCATACATTCTCATGTACAACTTGATAGAATTATTCTGGATATTACGGCTGCTTTATTCTTCTTGGAGCTCTTCTAGGTACTTGTATGAGTGGAACTAGATTTGAACAGGTTGCGTTCAATTTGGGAGGGGATGTTTGTAAGCATGAGTATTATCCTTATCGTTTTGGGTTGGCTGTGTCTGAACGGCCCTATTGTTGTTGTAAATTATCCTTTTTTACATGAATCAAATTTTAAAAAAAAAAAAAAAAATTTTGCACAACTTTTATCAAGTAAAAGTGTCAAGATGTACATCTCTTAATTTGCAAATCCTTCTTTCTTTTTCCTTTCTTTTTATTCAATCATTACTCTTAAATAGCAAGTGAAAGCATCTTAACAACAAGGATGAAACATACAAGTAATCCGAACAGTAATTCAGAAACGTTCATCATTGTTCAAGTTAAAACCAACCGTTCCCTACCGATCAAAACAAAAAGAAAAAAAGAAGATCAGCACTTCAAACAAAACCAAACAGCCCAATTCACTAACCCTAGAATTTCCGAGTGAGTTGCGGATAGATAAAAAAAAATAAAATAAAATAAAATTGAAGCATCAAAAAGAACAAAAAATACGGCCTTAAAACAAAATAACAAATCAAAGGTGACTACTTACCGGGTTTCATCGATCGAAGGCCTTTCTCGAGCTCGATGCTCCATTCCATGGCGCGAGCTGCACAAATCCTCTCCATTGCTTATTGCTTCTTTTGCTCACCTCCTCTTACTACTACTACTACTACTACTACTACTACCCTTCTCCGTTTTCCGACTTGTAGCTGAATCACCTGATCTACTGCCGCATCATATCGTCTGTAGGCTGAAGCGGTAGGGTCAACCAGAGATATACAAACCAGCAGCAGTAGCAGCTAGTTTCAGTGAACTTCGGACTTCAGGAGGAACAGGAAACTCTAAGCGCCAAGAATTTAGAGGCTCCTTCAAAGTTCACACTTTCAATGATTTTGAGAAGTACTACTTCCACCCCACCCCACCACTTTTTCTCTATGCACTCAACTTATTCTTACATTTCGATTACACTTAGGTCCTGCTGATCCGAACTCTAATTGGATCGGTTGTCATCCAAGCAGGTTTGGATTGGATTAGATGGTCGGTTTATGATCTCACAAATCCTTAAGTAATCTCAGCCAGAATTGGAGAAGTAATACTCAATCTAACCTAATTATTCAGTTTCACCGATCAATTTCATAAACATGTAAACTTTCGGCATAGACAAGACATATATGTTTCTGAGTTGGTGTAATTTAGAACTCTTGCATACATTCAACAGAATACGTCCAGATAATACCTTTTCTTCCAATCACTCAACCCCAGCATTTTCAGAAAACCAATCTTTCCCTTCCTAGAATCTCCTCCAAAACCCTTAAAGAGAGAGAGAGAGAGGTAACTTACAGTGGGAAAGAGGAGCTCGAACTGTCACGCTAATACAATGAGGGGAGGGTTTTGGGTTTTTAAGGAAGGTTCCATTCGTTTCCAGCACTTTTAGAGCCGGAAGCGATTGTTAAGATTTTTGCCTAAAAATCCTCGTAGCGCGGGAAATGATTACCATAAGTGAAATTCGCAATGGGCGTAACAAGCACACAAAACTCGTCCAAACACCCGTAAAACATTTGCACTGCATATATTCTAGCGTACCAAGCAGGGCCTTAGTTGTAGGATTCAAATGTAAATGATACAAAATCTGATTTTTATTTCCATCTAAGTCATTTTCTCAAAAAATTAATTGTTCTTAAATTTTTTTTTTATGAAATGCTATGTAAAAAAATAACACAAATGCTAACTTTAAAAAAGAAGTAACATTCTGGGAGGAACCTTGCGTATTCTATTGAGATATAAGTTATTTTCTACCAGGTCTTTCGCAAACTAGCCTGTTAGCATTCCTCAAAATTTTGATTATACTAAAAATTGGTTGAAAATTAAAAGTAGAATTGATGGGCTGGAGAGCTTAAACTTCCAGTCAATTTCTCATGGGGCAAAAGGTTTTAAAAAATGTGACTTTTTATGCAATGATGATTTCCATGGTGACGATCATCTGTAGAAAGGTAGAAGTATAAATCATTTCGAATATATTTATGATACGTGATGCGCCCTCTTGAGTTTGTTTTGATCAAGCACACCTGTATAGGAAGACAACTAATCACTTGGCTAGTCTTCATCCTTCTTCGGAGTTCCTATAAGTCATTCCTAGCTCTCTTGCTCAATATCTACTTGTAGAAGCGCTTGAAGACGGAGTATTCATGGGAGTAGTGGAACACTGATGGCATTATTCAATGGGCAATGATACAACTACAACAATCTATATAACAAGCTGCAGTACATGGTGGATTTGTAAGTTTTCAAAGGCCGGCGCAATTCACAGGAAAATCCTGAATCCATAAATTCATGGTTCATACCAGCCGGCTATATAGATTACTATTGAGAATAGTCTCACATAAAATATGAGAGTCTTACAAACCCAATATATAAAGACCATGGGCTACTCCACTCATTTCCAATTGTTTTGAATTGGATGCCCACAAACTTAACATGGTATCGAAGTAGGCCTACACGTGATAGGCCCAACAGCCACACATATTCCACGTCACCCAAAATAGAGTTCTACGTGTTAGGTTCAAAATAATGTCACACATAAGGGGGTGTATTGAGAATAATCTCACATGAGATATGATAGCCTTATAAACCTAATATATAAATATCATAACCCACTCCACTCATTCACAAAAAAACTCAACAATTACTTTGAACTTATCTCTATATATATATATATATGGATGTTTTTCTTCTTTGTTGAGTGACCCATCGAGAAAAAATTATTGACTTATTTTAGTCAAACTACAAGATTCCGAGTGTAACCTTGGTTCAACTCTCTTAATATATCATAGTCATTGCAAAAATAAATCGATCATCAAACAAATTGTGGTTTACTTGGATGAGAGATTAAGTAGAGATTTTGTGGGGACTAAGGATTTAGTGGAAAAGAAGTTAGATTTATAACTAGTTTCTACCAAATTACTGATCCCCACAAAATATCTACTTAAAACCCCATTCAAACAAACCATTAAGGAATAATATTTGAAAATATCTTTCATAGATCTCAAAGAAAGATTAATGACTTGATGTTGTTTATCATTTCTCAAATCTATCTAACTGCGTCATCATCAAATGCCTACATAGTGATGTGGGGTTTTTTTTTTTTGTTTATTTTGATATGAGTGGTGGGGTATAATATGCCGCCTAATGTTAATTTTTGATTTGTTTTTGTAGTTGTATAATGCTACGAGCACCTCAGATTTGCACCTTTATTAATACCTCTAATTATACTATTCAAATTAGACTTATGTTAGACCAAATTAGACTCAAATTAAACCCAAATTAGATCCTGGCTATGATTTTGTGTACAAATTCAGGGTGCCTGTAGCATTACCCTTGCCTTGCATTACCCTTGCCTTGCTAGCTAGTATAGAGCGGCCATTCAAGCCCTAGTTAGCTAGAAGCAGAAGCAGCAGCCTAAAATAATAAACCTAATGGTTATGTTGCAGGACAAGTGTCCGTGCTCATGGACGCGTGTTTCCTTCCTCCTCTTACTCTTCGCTGCTGCTTTAGAATTACTCCCTGCAACTGCAACTGCAACAGACCAAATTCCAAACCCCGATCGTTGCTCCACCTCCGCCGATGCACACCAGCAGAAATGGTAAGTAACCCCTCATCTTAATTTCTCATTTTCTTCTGCTTTTTTAGACAATAAAAATTAGTAGTCATAGCTAGTTGTTTACTGATTTATGTTTATCCATCAATCAAAACAGAAAAATTAATTTAGTTTTCAACAACAAGGAGATTCAGTGATCAAACTTTTAATATTTAATTGTTAATTGTTAATTGATAGATATGCCAACTGAAGTTTTAGATCTTATTAATATTTAAGAACTGATTTTTTGTGTTAAGCACCCATAACAGATTTTTCTTTTTGTGTGTTAATTTCGATGTATTATATAGTGGTAGATCACAATTCACAAGAATCACACTTATTAAAGCTTATTTGTATCTTATTTTTAAATTTTTGAAATATATATGAGGAATACTTGTTAAGTTGTATGTTTAAAACAGGGGAGTTGTTGTAAAAATTCTGGGATCTATTGTTTCGGAAAAGTCGGGTTCATTCCCGTACTCTCGTCTCCAGGTAAAAAAAAAAAAAGAAAAAAGAAGAAGAGAAGGGTTATTGGAAATTAGAATCAAGTAGAGTCACTATTTTCTATTTTCGTTAACGTTTTTCCAATGTGGTTGATTTTTATGTTCTTTGATCAGGTCAGTGGAGATTTTGATTCAAAAAATAAACAACAGTGCATTGCTAGAAGAAACTATGAAAATTTCGCCTCTTAAAGACGCGTTGCAGTACTATGATGCAGACTTCTTTAGTAATGAAAAGGTAATTGTATGAATCTGTTTGGAAGATAAAACCACTCACGGTCATATTTTTTTTTGAGTTCGCTATGGATTAATTTTCTCAAACTGGAGTCGATGTGTTTTGCTTCAATTAGGTGCTGGAGATGGCCAAGGGTGCGAAAGAGTTCAATATCCCCATCTACAGAGCAAGCCGAAAGTTGGTTGCTTCTGAGGATGGAGGGTTGCATGATCCATCGGTTTTGGTTTTCAATCCTGAGTGGAGTGGTAATGTAACACCCAAGGAGAGCAAGAGGTTTTCTTACCCTGCTGTTTCTGGCATCCAAAGGCCTGATGGAGAAGAAGAGATTGCTTTCATGAGTGTAAAATCTTGGATACTCTTCAAGTTTGATTGGCCATGAAAACGGCGTTCCTCTTTCGTGCTCATTTTTTTCCTGGTGCTTATCAGGTTCTTGAACTAGGACACCTTCTAAGAACAAAGCAAATTACATCTCAGGAGCTTACTAGAATATTCCTGCGAAGACTAAGAAGGTAAGAAATGTCATAGCAATTACATTAATTTCTTGGTACTTTTATATGCTAAAGTTGTTCCTTGACTACTACTTCTGTTAATGGAGCATTTTGTGATTCCAATAGGCATGATCGTGCTCTTGAAGCTGTGGTTTCTTACACAGAAGACTTGGCATTCAAGCAGGCAAAAGAGGCTGACCATTTACTTGACCAAGGAGTGTATTTAGGTATCTCATTTGGTAGTAGTTTTTTTTTTTTTTTTCAGAATGTATGACTGACTGCACAAGAATCAAGTAATAAGAAATCAACTGTGTTCCATAACGTTTGATAAGTACATCTCTTCTAGGGATTGAACATATGAGTTGTTTTCTAGGTCCTCTCCATGGAATTCCCTATGGATTGAAAGATATAATTTCAGTGCCCGGGTATAAAACCACTTGGGGTTCAAAGACATTCCAGAATCAAGTTCTTGACATGGAAGCTTGGGTTTACAAGAGGTACTCTTTGGACTTGATAATCTAGAAATTGGACCCTTATTTTTTTTCCTCTTGATAGTTAGTTGTTGGTACTCTTACTCTTAGCTTGATTTCGGTCCATGCAGGCTGAAATCTGCTGGAGCTGTTCTAATAGCAAAGCTTGTTTCTGGTTCACTAGCATATGATGATATATGGTTTGGAGGAAGGACCCGAAACCCGTGGAATATTGAAGAATTCTCTACTGGTTCATCGGCTGGACCTGCTGCCAGCACATCAGCAGGTTTTTCCTGGTTTTTTGATATGTTAGTTGTTTTTTTCTTTTTTTCCAATGTCAACAACAAGAAATATACATTGATTAAGAAGAATGAGCCAGAAGGTGCTTGGAATATCACTATGAGTACAGTAAAAATATGCTATTTGAAAATATCAATACTTGAAGCAGAAACCTGCTCAGAATATGTGTTCGTCTGATCTTCCACTAAAGCTTTTCTTTTACGTATTCTGTCACAGGCCTAGTTCCATTTGCGATTGGATCAGAAACAGCTGGCTCTATGACCTACCCTGCTGCTCGTTGTGGCGTGACAGCACTGCGTCCAACTTTCGGTACCGTGGGTCGAACAGGTGTCATGAGCATCTCCGAAAGCTTGGTAACTCAACAACTTCATCGATTTACATGTCTCAGCTATTCTTTATTTTGCAGGAAACATAAGATTGGAATCTAATTTCTGTATGTTTAACAGGATAAGCTTGGCCCTTTCTGCCGAAGTGCCACAGATTGTGCCCTTGTTCTGGATGCCATACGAGGAAAGGATCCAGATGACCTCTCATCAAGAGACATTTTCCCTGAGGACCCATTTTTGATTGACATTACAAAACTCACAGTTGGGTACCTTGAAGACGCTGAGATGGAGGTCAGTAAACTTGTTCTTTTCGATTGCAAGATCACATAAAATCTCTGAGTATAGTAGCTCAAAATGTGTGCCTCTGACATCATTAAAAAAAAAATGCCAGTTTAGCTTAATGAGTTGTTGTCGTTATCAAATGGGTGGGCTCTTTTTAGGCTCACATGAGTGATGAACTGATCTTAGCGTTTGTAATCTTGCTTGTACGGGTCCTTATATGAAGCATCTTCTTATGTTTCTCCAGGTTGTTAATGTTCTTGCTTCAAAGGGTGTTAATGTGATTCCTTTCAAACTGAATTACACTGTCGATTCTGTTCAAGGTATCCTAAACTTCACAATGGACGTCGACATGTTATCTCACTTTGACAGGTGGCAGCGTTCGGGACAGGATGATGTTTATGAAGCTCAAGATCAATGGCCACTAGAGTTGCGTCGTGCACGCATGGTACCTGCAGTGGACTACTTGCAGGTTAGTTAATCTGCCGAGTTATATCATATACCAAAACCCCTGTTCTGGTATAGAAATTAGGTAAACCAGATCTGGATAATTTGAGGCCAGTTCCACTGAGGGATCGGCAATCGAGTATCCATCCGCTAATGATAATTACCATGAAATGGCGGATTCTTCAGGTTGGCCTGGCACTTGCTGCATGTCCACCACATATACACCAGTGTCTCATGGGTAGACCTGTCCAGAGTCTTCCTAGTCTATCTATAAGATCCAAGTTCTGCTCTGAACTGTTTCTCATAGAAGGATCCCTTCGTCTTATAGTGGTTCATGTTTCTCTTTAGTTGTTTCTTGATGAAGGTTTGGTTTTTCCACAGGCACAAAGAGCACGAGGAAAATTGATTCGGGAAATTCGTGACGGCTTTACTGTTGATGCATTTATCGGTAATGCAACTGACTGGGAGAAAGTTTGCATGGGAAATCTTGTGGGCATGCCAGTCATTGTTGTTCCAACAGGATTGAAAAGTATTGAGAACCCGCCTTCCGGTGGTACTCGACGAAGAACCACCATCACTACTGGCATATATGCTCCACCTCAACATGACCATGTTGTAAGTTCCGTTAACCAACACGTATTTTTGTTATTTGTGAAGTAGCACTTTTATGTGAAAACCTTTATTACCTTCATCTTTATATGCAGGCTTTAGCGTTGGCCATGGCATATCAATCTGTCACTGATCACCATAAACAGCGCCCACCGATTGGTGATCTTGGTCCGAACGATTCGATCCCAAATCCTCCTACAGCAACTTATCCTCCTCGACGATGGCATCCTTAAGGGTTATGTATATGCAGTTTCCCTTTAGGGTTATGTATACGCAGTTTCAGTTGTCTGATGCGTTGTTCGTGCGAGCTCCATCAATTCATGTGATAATGAGTGGGTCTCTCCATCTACCATTTAAATCAAAAAAGTCTTCAGCTAATACCATTTTGTGTTTCCTTTTCTCCGAGCTAAAAAATATAGCTTGATGTGTATATTTCTGTTCGCTGTTCTTTATCTTTGGTTTGCCTGTTATTTACAAACTTAATTAGGAATTCCAACCAGGAAAACTCCAGGCTTGAAATTTCAGTTGAGAGGACGGAAGATCACCCTTTCGAAGCAAAACAAAGAGTGTAGAAACAAATGATCGGATGTCTCAGCATGCCCTTGTCCTTACACTGAGAATCTATTTGGGATGATCATCATAGTATCTACATTCTACAATAGGGATATTTGAGGGTGAAAGTGGAGTCAGAATCCCATATATGGAAAACATCCCCCTTATTTTGAGGGTGCAAGTGGAGTCAGAATCCCACATTAGAAAACATCCACCTTCGCCGAGATAGCTAGTTTTCAATCCTGTCTCTCCGTTTAAAGATCTTTTGAAGTAGCAGTAAGCAAGCATTTGGGACTATGAACAATCAATTTTAAATTAAAATTGATTAAAACTTGTAGATTTTTGGTCAAATTTCAACAATTTTTTTGATGGGGTTAAAATTTTTAGAACAATTGGATGATTTAGATGATGGGAAGATCATTTTCTATTTAAACAAGGTGTGAAAATAAGTAGGAAAAAATTAGCTTTGGAATCATCTCTATGTGGATCTTATTAATGTGTTGACGAGGATAACTACTTACACAAGTGAAAAGGGAATCCTAATTGTAAGGACGATTCTCGGGTAATAGTTTTCTTTTTTTTCGCTCAGATGGGTAATAGGTTTCAATTCTGGGTTATTTGAAAAGGAATTCAAGGTTTCTAGTTTTGACTTTAGTGCCCAGAACCATTGTAAAGTGGTGACGACCATTCCGCTCTTGTGACCTTGAGCTGCTCTCTATCAATTTCTCTTCACAGGCATTCAAGAATTTGGGTCATTTTTTAATTGGCTGTTTCAGCGCTGCCATTTTGCGCTCCGGCTACTTCGGTCTTGACTCTTGGATAGCCATGATTTTGTTGAATTGGAAAGCTTGCGTTGCAGTTCAGAGTTCAAAGATGGAATTGACAGGATTTAGAATTCCGAGTAAGGATCCATGTAAAAAGTTTTGGTCCGAGTTAATATTGTTGTTGAGGTCCGCCTTGCTGGGTGGATACTACCAATTTTTCTTCTTCTTTTTGGCTCGTTGTCCAGAGTGAGTCCAGAATGGTTATGCATGCGTACGCCAGGAACTCAGTATCTTTCTTCCGAGTTTCAATCCTGATCAGACGGCGACACACGCCTTTCCTCCCCCCACTGGATTTCTGTTCCTCTTACTATTATTAGCAGTTACTTTCTTTCCGCTGTTTCACTTCACTGCACACGGTTTCCCTTCAGTCAATTCCATGAAGACGCTTCACCAGAAAAACACATTACACAATGCGAGTGAGTGAGTGAGTGAGCACTGAGTTCCCACTACCCCACAAAAAAAAATCATGTAAATATATATAATACTAATGTGGCGAACAGATAGTGGAGTTGACCATCAAAAACGTGAACTACCCAAAAAAAAAAAAAAAAAAAAAAAAAAAAAAAAAGGAAGAAGAAGTGATTTCTTCCTTAAGGATGTTGGCAATTTTGTTATATTTTTCTGCAACCATATGGATTGGCTTTTCAAAGCCACCATGAAGAATGCTTGGATTTATAGGCTAGAATTCGATAAAGAGCTTATGCATGTTTTTGTGTGGTAGCTAGAAGGTAGATCCACCAAAGATTCATGCATCTAATTGGTATTTAAAGAGTTTACCATAGTGAAATATCATGGTGTGCTTTGGCATAGTTATTGAACTCGTGATCCATGAGAATCTGATTTGATAATCTGTCTATTATATAATACGGTTGTGCTATCAGTTTAAAACTAGTCAATTTCTTTCTTCTTCTTCTTTTTTTTTGAATTGAATCAATTTCTATGTTAACTTAAAACTAGTCTATTTTGAGTTGACTTCGTCCGAAATATTTGTGTGTAGCACAAATAATAGGTACATTAATTGATCGAACTCGCGATTTAATGAGATATAGTCTCCCTAATTAATTTCTACAATTATAATGTGGTTATATAAGTTTTTATTTTAATTTTGAACTGACTTCATTCAAATACGTTTGCATGTTGTACGGAAAGAACTAAAAACACAAACAACGCACGTGCACCAAACTCATCTACATTATTAACAACACCAACAAGAGGGCTTCAACTCGTACGATGTTAGTAGAAGACTCCCCAATTGAATGAGTTTTTCTTTTAAGACTCTTATTGTATTGTTGGGCATCCTTTTGTTTATAATTACAAAAGGCCTTTTTCACCTTGTAATTATTTGTTGGTTGGCCGTTGGCCTAGAATTGTAGAAATTAAAAAGGATACATTGAACTCACTCACTCACTCACTCACTCAAAAGTCAAAACTCAAAAGCACCGTTGTTTTCATGTCAGAAAGTTTTTAGCCTGGGTATATTTTGTGAAAGGGTTCTGCATACAGTTACCAACTTAACTCTTATGAAACACAGAAGATAAATATATCAATAAAACTTTTTGGCCCGACCAAATGACAAAATAATTGCCAGATCCTTATGTGGCAGGATGGGACCCACCACTTTTCTCCTCTTAAAAGCGGTAATGCTTGAGTTACAGCAAATTCCTACAGAATTTGCTACCACTCAAGCATCCAACGGTCAAAGTGATTTGCATCTCCTCGTATTTCGCATCCCATCCTAAAGTGTTATGAATCTCACCGTGAAATGTGCCTGCTGTAGCAAATTCGGTAGGGATTTCGGTAGCCCTAGCACTACCGTCTTAAAAGTGTTATGATGGGTTTTCTAACTTATGTGGCAGTAGGACCCACTATGCCACGTAAGAATCTGGTATTTATTTTGTCATTTGGTCGGGCCAAACAGCGGCTCTCTTTGCCCTAAAAAATGGAACAATTTATAGCCAATTTTTTTTTTAAAATAGCCAGATTTGATAATTTTAGAAGAGTCGTTACTTTCATGAGTATGAAACACGCTGCACGCAGCGATGTCCCAGTTACTCAGCTGTATACTGTAGTCATGTCTAGTTCTGTAATTTCCTCAAAACTGTAAAAAGTGAGAATTTGGCTAAAATCTTTTAACCGATCCTAAATTTATCTGCCACTTGATTACCAAAATTGACTCTCATAAACTCGGCGATTTTTAGACGGGCGTACCTAACTTTGTTCTTATCCGGCCGCACATAGATTAGATTGCAAAGACACAGAAAGAATCCGCGAACAGAGTATGCGTGAAAAGTTCCCAAACTTGAATGGCACTTCAAATTTTGAGAAACTGCCATTCTTAGTAAAATTCTCTAAAAGAGAGGGTAATTTTTCCTATGCGTTATTTTCCTAATTTCGTATTTTCATTTAATTTAAAAAAAAAATATTAACTACTATTAGATTCTCTCTGATCCTCTCGTAGTCGTCCGTCCTCCTAAGGTCATTACTACGGAACAACTCTCCTTGTCTCACAGATACGTTATAAGATCTCCTCTCTCTCTCTCTTCTCTCTCTTCTCTCTCTCTCTAACTTCGGAGGTTTTAGAACAGATCCAGTTTCTATCGGATTTTTTTGATTTTTCTCCGCTCCAGCTTCAACCTAAAAAAGAGGCCTCGAGCTTCTTTTCTTTTTTTGTTTTTCTGCTCGACCGGATCGAGGTTAGTAGTTTTCCAGATCTCTGATATCTGATCTCTCTCTAATCAATCAATCAAGTTCAGATCTGTTTCTCTGTGCGAAAGGTTTTACATTTTTAGATCTTTCGTATATTATATTGCTTGATTTTCTCTTTTTATATCATTTCTGTTCAATGCATTCATTTTTTTTTTTTTTTTTTTTTTTTTTTTGCATTGTAAATTAGATCAGTTCAATCGATTCATTTAATTTTCCTTGTTTTTTATCTGCAATCAATTAAGAGTTGATCGTTATATGAAGTTTGAGGATCATGCTGTTTTTCGCATATTATTGTTTCATTCGATCTGAGAAACCGATTAGATGATGTCTTCGTCTTCTTCTGTTTGGATTTCAAAATTCTTCTTCTTCTTCACGGTTTTATGTTTTGTTACGAAATGGAATTACTCAGAACGAACTCTGATTGCTGAAAGATTTGACTTTTGAATGATCGAGATTAAACAAATTGAGTCTAGTCGTGATTTTAATTCTATTTCGTTTTGTCTACTACGGTTGAGATCTGATCCTGTATTGATTCCTTTTTTCTTTTCTTTTTTTGTTTTCTTTTCTTGTATTTGGTTTATTGTAGTCTTGTCTGTTACTTTGATGCTCAATGTTTTTTTTTTACTAAGGATATTTGGATGTTGATCTTCACTCTGGTGCAGAATTTAGCTGTTGGCATGGCTGCATCGACAGCTCCAACCTCCGGATGGCTGAGGGGAAAGGTGAAAGCTGTTCTTTCCGGTGATTGCTTGGTGATAATGGGGAGCACAAGGGCAGAGATTCCACCTGAAAAGACAATTACATTGTCGTCTCTTATTGCTCCTAGATTGGTGAGTTTTAGCTCCATAAAACTCATTTGACTGCCCTCATGGTTATTCAAGATCTATATCCATCCTAGCTATCATCATTAATCTATATTAGAATGGTTTTGAACTTAATTGTAAAGATATCAAACTTCGTACACAATATACAAAATTCAATTAAATTGATGTTTCACTTGTTTTCTCTCCTACTTTTTTAAGACGACAATAGTACTTTATGGAGCTGAATGTTGGGTTGTCTTGAGACAACATGCAGTAGAGATCTGATTGTTGAGATGGAATTAGCGGTAAAAATAAGGAAAGCAAATTAGAAATGGATACATTTGAATAATTTAAGAAACCACTCAATAAGATATAAAGTAAAACAAAGTTGATTGAGATGGTTGGGGCATATATAACAAATATCAGTGATGCAAACAGAAAAGGAGTACTATGGTAGGGCTCTAAGAAAGGTGGGAGTGTGGTTAAAAATGACTTAAACGTGTATGGCCCAGCTAACTGTATCCTCAACATCCTACTGTACCTGTTTCTGAAACTGAAGTTTTGATTTTGTTTGCTGTTTGGTCATATTTTAGGCCCGAAGAGGTGGCGTTGATGAGCCCTTTGCCTGGGATAGCAGAGAGTATTTGAGGAAGCTCTGCATTGGAAAGGTGTTGTATCATGGAAACCTCTTAGTCCCCCTCTGTTGATTTATTTACTCATTATCAGATAGCATGTTTCATCCAACTCTGATTATATTTTCTTGATTACCATAGGATGTAACTTTCAGAGTGGATTACACTGTACCATCCATAGGGAGGGAATTTGGTTCAGTTTTCCTTGGTGATAAGAATCTTGCATTGCTGGTTGTTTCTGAAGGCTGGGCAAAGGTTTATTCTCTCTCTGTACATATTATGAACATTTCAACTCTCTTCTTGTATATACAGGACCTGGAATCTAAGCCTTACTAACTTAGCCTAATTCATGCAGGTTCGGGAGCAGGGCCAACAGAAAGGAGAAGCGAGCCCTTATTTAGCCGATCTGCTGAGACTTGAAGATCAAGCTAAGCAGCAAGGTTTAGGCCGTTGGAGCAAGGCTAGTCTATGTTTTTCTCTCTCCTTCTCTTTGAACTACTTCAAGTAGAAATAGTCTCTAGACCTCATATCGCTTTAAGTGGTGAGCATTTTATTGTTTTTGAGAAAAAGGAGGGGTTGCATCTTCACTTACCAAGCTTGCGAGCATCTTGACTCTAGCTTCCTTGGTTACTTCAGTACAATTTAGATTACCCTCGTGTGTTCACCAAAAACCTATTTTTACCAAGAGTAAAATGAAAGCATTGGGAGGAGCCTTGCCTAATTCTACATCTAGCATGACATGTTTATAAGTGGTTGTAATCTGCAATGCAGGTACCTGGTGCTTCGGAGGCAGCCATAAGGGACTTACCTCCATCTGCCATTGGAGATCCTAGCAATTTGGATGCAATGGGCCTCTTAGCTGCAAACAAGGGCAGGACTATGCAAGGAATTGTCGAGCAGGTTCGTGATGGAAGTACCGTCCGAGTTTACTTGCTTCCAGAGTTTCAGTTCGTTCAAGTTTTTGTTGCTGGAATCCAGGTATTAATCACCATTTAATCAGTAGTTGTATACCACTTATTCTCATACCAGTTTGTCTCTCTTTCTTCATATTTACATCACATAACAATTTTTTTATTTAGTCTCCGTCCATGGGAAGAAGGGCTCCCGTAGAAACTGTTGTTGAATCTGAAGTAACCACTGATGAACCGAATGGAGATGCTTCTGCTGAACCTCGGCCGCAGCTAACATCAGCACAAAGGCTTGCAGCCTCTACAACTTCTTCTACTGAAGTATCCCCAGATCCATTTGGGAGGGAAGCAAAGCACTTCACAGAGACTCGTGTTTTAAATAGAGATGTGAGTTGGTTCTCCTTCCGGACTTGCTTTTCTATCCCATGTTTTGCACTTGGTCTCAACTTTATGTTGGAACTTGCAGGTTCGTATTGTCCTGGAGGGTGTTGACAAATTCAGTAATCTAATTGGTTCGCTGTATTATCCTGATGGTGATTCAGCAACGGACCTGGCTTCGGAGCTTGTAGAAAATGTACTTTCTTTTACCTACAATGTGCTTCATTACTATTCATTTGGGCATACAAAAGTAAAAATAAGATTCAGTTTTAACCTATGTATTATCCACAATTTAAAAATTATTTTGAAGATAAATATCCGGGCTACTTTTGGTGATAATGCTCTTTCGAAAAACTATTTACTCTAGGAAATTATTTTAGAAAATATAAATGATGAAAGGGCCTTTTCCAGTACAGCATGTCAATCACCAGATGAACATCCTTTGTTTTCTTATGGGCGTCATATAAGCAACCTTTGAACAAAGAGTATTTAACTTCTTTATTTATATGCTACTGGACATAGAATTTTCTGGAATTTACTTATCACAGACTCACAGTATGCAGGAAATTCGTTTTATTACTAGTTATTGTTGTATTGATATTCCTGGTATTTCTTAGAGAGTGTGTTGAACTCTGGTTTTCAACACTTACATTTGTGCAAGCTTCTTTACTTAAAATGTTGTGATTCCCATTATGAAACTTTTATTGTCTTCAACATTAAGATCTGACATAATGAAAAATGGCAAGAGTAAATCCTTCAAATGCTTTTATCCTATTTTTTACTAGGACAATAATTTCCATTTTTTATACTTCTTCCTATGTTTACTTCCTTATACCTTTGAGTCTGTTTTTTGTTGTTATTTTTTTGCAAATTTTTTTTTTGGCACCACATTGCTTAATCTGGAGCTAACCTTCAACTGCCAGTAATTTTAATGGTGGGAGTAAATTTTCCCCTCTAGTTGATGCTAACGCTGGTTTTTTAAATTTTACATACCAAGGAAACATACTAAATGGTGCTCTCTCTCTCTCTCTCTCTCTCTCTCTCTACTAGGGTTTGGCTAAATTTGTGGAGTGGAGTGCAAATATGATGGAGGAGGATGCCAAGCGGAAGCTAAAGACTGCTGAACTTAAAGCAAAGAGGGATCGGCTAAGGATCTGGACTAACTATGTTCCACCAGTGACAAATTCAAAGGCAATTCATGACCAGAATTTCACAGGAAAGGTAAGTGACTGTTCAAACCAAAACTTTCAAGAAGCATACATCCTCCTGTCCATTGAATTTTCTCATACTCATGTGCCCCTCATCCTTGAATCTCTCCAGGTGGTAGAGGTTGTAAGTGGAGACTGCATCATCGTTGCTGATGATGCTGTACCTTATGGTAGTCCATTAGCAGAGCGGCGGGTCAATCTCTCGAGTATCAGGTCTCCAAAGCTGGGGAACCCTCGTAGAGATGAAAAACCTTCTCCTTATGCCCGTGAAGCTAGGGAGTTCCTACGTACGCGTCTTATTGGTCGTCAGGTATGGCACTATTTTATCTCTAATGGACCTTTTAAGGCTGGATTTTACTAAATTTTGTTTATGATTCACATCTTTTTTTTTTTTTTTTTGATACGCTGATTCACATCTTTTCAGGTGAATGTTTCGATGGAATATTCTAGAAAGGTCAGCATGGCCGATGGACCTGTACCAACGGCTGGAACAGCAGATTCCAGGGTCATGGATTTTGGATCAGTCTTTCTGGTATCTTCATCCAAGGTTGAAGGAGATGACACCACCCCTAGTCCAGCTGCAGGCAGCCAACCAGCAGGGACAAATGTTGCTGAACTGGTAATTGCCCGTGGCTTTGGCACCGTTATCAGACACCGAGATTTTGAGGAAAGGTCAAACTATTATGATTCCCTATTGGCTGCTGAATCACGCGCCATTTCTGGGAAGAAAGGGATCCATTCTGCCAAGGATCCTCCAGTGATGCACATAACAGACCTGCTAACGGTTAGAAATAAATCCATTTTTGTTTAGTACTCTTTCTTTTTATTTTTATTTATTTTTTCTTTTGGATGGATTCATCATCTTATTATGTTCATTTATTTGTCAAATTGCCCCTCAGACGTCTGCAAAGAAAGCCAAAGATTTCTTGCCATTCTTGCAAAGAAGTAGGAGGCTACCTGCTGTTTTGGAATATGTTCTCAGTGGTCATCGGTTTAAGTTGCTCATTCCTAAGGAGACCTGCAGCATTGCATTCTCATTCTCTGGAGTTAGATGCCCTGGTCGTGGTGAGCCTTATTCAGAGGAAGCAATTGCCTTGATGAGAAGGAAGATACTGCAAAGGGATGTAGAGGTACTGCTTTTTTCCTCTTATAACATGAAACTTCTTCTGTTTACCTTTCTCTTTAGTTAATTTTCAATTTTTCTTGCTCAGGTTGAAGTAGAAACTGTAGATAGAACTGGAACATTTTTGGGTTCTTTATGGGAGTCCAAGACCAACGTGGCTGTGACACTTCTGGAAGCTGGTCTAGCGAAGCTTCAAACTTCCTTCGGCGCTGACAGGATCCCAGATATTCACCTCCTTGCGCAGGCTGAGCAGTCCGCTAAGCGTCAAAGATTGAAAGTACGTACACTATCCTACAAATTGTGAACAGTTTCCATCCTAGAAGTACTTATTTTGTTTACTTTTTTTTTTGCAGATATGGGAGAATTACGTTGAGGGTCAAGAAATTGCAAATGGTTCAGCTGCTGAAAGCAAACAGAAGGAAGTTCTGAAGGTGCGTGGTGAACAATGCTGCATGATGTGAACTGCTTTTATATATGTTTGTGCTTAGCTAGGCTCTGTGATCTTTGTATTCAGGTCGTAGTTACAGAAGTTCTTGGTGGTGGAAAGTTTTATGTCCAAACAGCAGGAGATCAGAAAGTGGTCTCTATCCAACAGCAGCTTGCTACATTGAACATCCAAGATGCTCCTGTGATTGGTTCTTTTAATCCTAAGAAGGGAGATATTGTCCTTGCACAGTTCAGTGCAGATAACTCTTGGAACCGTGCTATGGTAAGATAGGCTCAAGTTTCAATCGAAAAAGCCTTGATTCATGTTGCATGTATCATGTGTATGTTCTAGCTTTAAAACACTTCAGCCATTTTGAGTGGACCATTCTGATAGTTAGGGTTCATTGTGAACACAAAATTAAGTTCTTGACTTAATTTAGCCTATAAATTCAAAAAGTTAATATTGGTAGTGCTTTATAAAACAACTGTCTAGAAGTTGTAACTCTTTTTTTTGTTTGTCTGTTATTTTTGGAGCAATAATTTGCTTTTGACTTCAAATGAAGCAACACCATAACTACTGTCACCACCACCACTGGTATTACTATCACCCTACTACTGACATGGCCATCACGGCCTCCATCTCTAGGAGGAACCCTTTTGCTAGTTTTACTTTTGGTTCCCAAACGCCCCTTGATAATTCTAGGTTGTCTTTCGACATTCTTAGTATGAGATTCTTGGGCATGAACATATCCATCCATCTAATCCAATCTCCGTGATTGTCCTATGGAGCAGCATGTCAACAAAAAAGAGAAATAATGTAAAGCACGGCAAGGTTTTGTCTATAAAAGCCTTTCCATTTTTACTCCTATATTCCTGGATAATTGCATTTTATGTCCCTAGTTAACATAATAAGTCCCTAAGCTTTTGAATGATAATACCATTTTAATAATTTTTTGTCGCTAAGCTTTCTTTTTTTAATGTATCCAGATTGTCAATACACCCCGAGGAGCTGTTGAATCACCAACGGATAATTTTGAAGTTTTTTATATAGACTATGGGAACCAAGAGATTGTTCCTTACAGCAGGTTGCGGCCTATTGACCCATCTGTGTCCTCCGCACCTGGCCTAGCTCAGCTATGCAGCCTTGCGTACATAAAGGTCCCAAGCTTAGAGGAAGATTTTGGTCAAGAAGCAGCAGAGTATCTGAGTGAGCACACACTAAGTAGTTCCAAAGAGCTCAGAGCCATGATTGAGGAAAGGGATACTTCAGGAGGAAAAGTTAAAGGACAAGGGACTGGGACAGTCCTTATTGTTACACTAGTTGACGTGGAAGCAGGGTCCAGCATCAATGCGGCTATGCTCCAGGTTCAATCACTCGCCATCTTTAACCTTTTGTTTATTGACTTGTTCGGCCTCACATGTTTGTCACTGAACCTTTTCATTTGTATACATACAGGAAGGACTTGCCAGGTTAGAGAGGAGGAAACGATGGGATACCAAGGAAAGGCAGACAGCCCTCGACCAATTGGAAGAATTCCAGACCAAGGCAAAGCGTGAAAGGCTGAAGATGTGGCAGTATGGAGACATTCAGTCGGATGATGAGGATTCAGCTCCGCCTGTTAGGAAAGCTGGTGGACGCCGGTAGACGTATAAACTCCAGCAATGGGGTGGTAAGTTATAGAGAGAGACAGACTGAACGCGGTTAGGATATTTAGAACAGATACTGTTTGGAGAGTTATCCTTTGTTTTTTTTTGTTTACAAAATCCTTTTTTTTCCCCCTTTTTCTTTAAAAACTTTCTTATATCCTTTTATTTTCTTTAGACATTTAGGGAAGGGTACAATTTTTCTTTTTTCACACATTTATTTATGAATAAGGCGGACTTCCAGTCTGCCATCTCCTTGTGGAGGGGAGGAGGCAGCAGAGAATTTTCATTAATCATCATGTCATATCATAGCGGAAGTTTAATGACCTTTTTGTATTGTTAATTTTCATGTTTTATCGTACTTTCGCCTTTAAATGTTTGTTTAGGCCCTGCGTGGTATGCAGGAAAAATTTGCAGGATGCAAATTACCACAGCTGTGGTAGTCTTAGTTTGCATGAACAAACAGGGCCAACAAAGCTCACTCCCTTTCTTTTATTGAGAAAATGGATGGAAGTATTGTTATTTATTATGATTAAATTTCAGCATAACCCATCTGATCAGATTATTAAGTTGGTATAAGTTGGTTATTTTCTGCTCTACTGTTAATTTGAGAGAGTAGTAGTATGTGAGGTTTCGTTTGAGTATGATTTTTAAGAATAACTCTTGTACACCAAAAATTAGGTCTAAAATCATCTTCGAGTGGGTTTTAAAAGTTTTAGAACCGTTGATTTTATAAAGAAATTGGTGAATGAACTGCTCTGTAAAAATAAAATAAAAAAAAAAAACTTGTCACCAATTAAAGAAGGATAATGCTATATGTACTCTCATGATGAGTTGGCGAGATCCGCTAACATGACGAGTGTTGCTTCAAAAATAATATCATTTTCAAAAGTAATATTATTTTATAATCCTTTCACCTAATCTCTTGGGAATGTTTAATTACTTAATTAACTAGTAAGATTTAGAGCATCTCCACTGCAAAAGTCTTATAAGACAATGTCTTATCTACGTGGCATGTCTTATAAGACAATGTCTAATCTACGTGGCAACAAAATCTCCACAATAGACATTGTTGAAAAAATGCATCTCTAATGCAAATGTCTTGGGATGACTTTTTAACTTATGTGACACTTAATTGTTTAAAAAATAACTAAAAATTTTGGAGGGAAAAAAAATGCTGATGTGGACTGTAAGACATTGTGAAGATGAATGTCTAGAAACAATGTCTAGAATAACTATCGCCACATCATCATCACATCATTTTTTTACATTAGCATTGGAGAAGGTTTTTTAAAGAGAATGTATTTATCCTACGCGGTAGTCTTATTTTACCACATTCACGTTAGCATTGGAGATGCTCTTAAGGTAGTGGTAGGTAACCCATTCCTTTCGTTCATAATCTAAAAATAACATTTCTAAACGTACTCTTTTCTTTCTTCTTCTTTTTTTTATTTTTTACCTATTTTGATAAGATCTAAACCTAATTATTGCCCTTTTTCATGAAATGTAGAGTATTTTATTGAGCATCTTATTGTTATGAATACATACAATATATCATGTGAAGCTCATGCATGCATATATGGTGGAGAAGCCGACCTTTAACTACCCACAACAGTACTAGTAATAAAAAAGAAATGAAACAATATAGTACTGATAATGTACCAAATTTGCTTCTTTCTTAGACCGTTTTGGTCTTTGCACGTGGTCAATCCTATTGCATGGGTCAAAATAGAAACTTCTCCAATGTCATTTCACTGGCCCATGGCCATGGGTAATAAGGTTTGACAAAATGCAAGTCTCATTTTTTTTTTCTACTTACATTTGTATTTCGCACCATTACTCATTCATTGCACATGTTCATTACATTTGGTTTGTTTCTTACAATGGCCTATGGATTTACGCATTTGCAAGGTCACTCAATTTTTTTATTTATTAACAACATCTTTACTCCTACATTTTATTTACACTAATGTGTGGGTCCACATGATAATAATCTAAACAATGACGTTTTAAGAAAGTGGGTGAAATACGCAGAATATGGGTAGGAATACCCATCTTCATTTGTCGTTAGTAGTATGTGATGCAATAACACGGTTCCAGCTAATTTGAGTCGCACTAGAGCTTCCTTAAAATAGGAAAGATATATTACTTATTGTCAGGGACAGAACTACCATATATGTATCCTTTTTAACCGCGAGGAAATCGGTTTAATTTGAATAATTCTGTTGATTTTCAATCAATTTTTTATGGGATTAAAAGTTTTAAAATTAGTTAATATTTTTTAGGATTATCTAGACGGGTGGAAGAGAACACCAAGAAGATAAAATAAAAACAACCCGTGAATCATATGGATACCCATGCATGCACGAGGCTTTTTGTCACTCCACTTGGACTATTTTAGGGCCTGAGTCTTAAGTGATGACAAAAGTGGAAAAAATCAAAGACAGCCCGCACGTTTGGTTTTGGTTTGGTTTGGTTTGGTTCATTTTCTAATAAAAGAAGTGGGGCCTAAATAAGACCCAGATGAAAGATCCAATTCTTTACCGTTTACTTTGAAATGGAAAATAACAATGCATTCATTATATATTAGACGCCTTTGCTGACATTTTTCATTTTTTTTTTCTTTTGGATCAATTAAGACCCCCCTCAACTCCTCAAGAATCCAAGATAGATAAGAATGAATATAGGGTTACACATGACATGGTGAAGGTGGACTGCGTACGTACATTAGTATAAATTAGTTTATGTACTAAACTAAATATATATATATATACTGAAGTGATAGGTGGGACCAACCAGACGTTTGTCTTTACTACAAACTGATGAAGAAAAAAGCAAAGCAAAACAACCACAGAAATGTGAGTCCATCTGATGGACATTTAATTTCTTTTTCTTTTTTTTACCATGACAAAAAGAGCAAAAATGATGTTCTGCCAAAAGGGTTGACTCATCCATTATTTATGCTTTCAAGCGGTTAAGATTTGATATATTAATATATGAAATCAACGGTTAGGGTCATCATACTTAAATTTAATATATATATTTGTAAATATAGATGGCCCTCGCCCCATCTATATTTGCAAATTGCATTCTTGCACTGTAGGTTTTTTTTAAAAAAATGTCACTATAGTTGCTTAAATTTGGAAAAGTGAGAAAATCTTGCCTCACTATGGATGCTATTACTGAATTCAAATTTCAGACTTTTAGTTGAAATAATTGAAGAAATTGGAAAAATCATTTATATTTAACTTTTTGTAGACTGTAGACCTAGTCAAATTTGATTCCAATTGCTAATCTACCCTAATCTTTGACTCTAACCTTAACTTCACGTGTGACTGACTAAATGAGAAGGTTAAAGTTGAGCATTCTTTAACAGAGTTAGGGTAGATCTATAAATATTTCCTTGTTTAAAAAATGAGTCAAGGTTATGACTGATCATTTCCAATCCGTCAATCTTATCAAGATCAACCCTAACCTTGACTTGTTTCCGGGTCTAGATCTGTATCTAATAGAAAGCAGTTGGATTTCAATATTGCTTACCCACCTTACACATGGGTAAACAAAATATTACTGCAATACCCAGATCTCCTGATGAACACCTAAGTTGTGTGTGCTGAGAATAGTCTCACATGAGAGCTTTACAATCTAATATGTAATGATAATGAACCACTCCATTCATAACTAATTTGTTTTGAGTTAGAGACCTACAAACTTAATAGTGTAGGCTCTACAATTTAACCACACTTGTAGTTTCTAGTTTTCTACAACCAAGTTCGCTATGCTTAGGTTTGGAAAAGAAAAAACAAACCAAACTCGAAGATTGATTCGATTCCTTAATTAATGAAATCAGCTAATTAATTAACATGTAAACTCCCCTCATATATAATCGAGTCGAACTCTAAGTGATCATAAAAAGTCTGATTCATACTAATAATATTAGTCAAAGTTTGAGTTTAAGGAACATCGGTAAGAGCTTAGCTTGTATGGGGGACAGTAGTACTACACTGATCAACTAGCTAGCTACTATTACATACCCCTTACGTTATGTTTAATGCTTCCTTTAAATCAATTTTTTTTTTTTTTTTTTAAAGTGATCTAGAACTGAGAAGATCGAAATTTTTAGGGTTAGAGACTTTGGGACCGATCAAAACAAATCTACAATCTCTTAAATCCGTAAATAGGGCCCAGCATTCCGCAGGGGAATTGTTTTGTTGCACCCTTTTTACTTGGACCAATAAGAGAGCAATAGTACTAGCTAGCTCCCTAGCTAGGAAGGAGAGAACCCAAGACAAATTTACAATTCTACCAAGATAACATAACCCCGCCCCACCCCCTATGTACGGTCCACCGTTTCCACTGCACGTCTGCATTTTGCACGGTCTTTGATTGATTGTTAGTTGTATCCTGCACAAATTTCGAGCCTTCATTGGTGTTGTCTTGAGATTTGCGTAGAATATAAGTTACAAATCCTGTAATCAAAATGCACTATTTGACCGTATCATACATAATACGATTCAAAGAAAACAAGGAAGAAAAAAGAAAGAAATTAAGAGAGAGAGAGAGAGATTCGTTTTTTTTTTTTTTTTTTTTTTTTTTTTTTTTGATGTATTAATTCAAAGTATGTATAGAAGTTCGATCTAACACGAGTTCTTCTTATTAATTACGAGCCAAATATATTAATTAATTAATTAATTAATCTTGTTTTGAATATGCTGCTGCTGATGTTGGAATCTGAAAACGAAGTAAGACTTTTCTACTATTATTAACTCATCCAAAAATAATATGTACCACTAATTTCATATTCCGACTGCTTTAACAAGGAATTTTATAAAGTAATAATGCTAAAATCTGCTTTAATATTGACTGGCCCATAACTCCAGATCGTTGAAACTCTCCTGATCAGAATTTTACATATATCTAAAACAAAAAAAAAAGTTGTATTGGGTTTACACCATTCAAACCTCGAAGAAAATCCAAACTGTTAGAGAGCGTAGAGTTTGATAGTATTGTAGCATACTCTCTCCAAGATGGCGAAAACTATTTTGTGCACTCACTGTGTATGTTACTTCAACAATTTTATAAAAAAAAAATGATCGAGATCGACTTAATTCATATCATTTTTACTGTGAAAACTACTTGTTTAAAACCACTAAAATTTAGAGAGAGAATTAATTAACAGTAAAAATTTTATTTTTTTCTTTACTTAATTTGAGGTTTTACGTCAGCGTATAACTTTTATAAGTGAGAATGAACGGGTTAGTGTAGAGAGTAAAGCTTTTTGGCCCCCCAATGTTACAAAACAAATGCCAGATGGCTTATGTGGCAGGGTGGGACCTACCACTTTCCCCTCCCAAAAGTGTTATGAGGGGGGTTTTAAACTTATGTGGCAGTAGGACCCACATGCCACATAAGCCATCTGGCATTTGTTTTGTAACATGGGGGGCCAAACAGCAGTACTGTAGTGTAGAAGCGCATTCCGTCAGGTCTGTCAGATTGTATCATATTTCCTTGTATAAAATATATAAGATGAATAAGTTATCTCGTGCAACGTTACGTATGGATAAAGTTGGTCATTTTGACGACGATCGAGTACAATATATATAGTGTCTCGATTCTAACAACATCATCTGCTCTGCTCTGCTCTGCACTTTTTAATTTATCACTTTTAAAAAATCGAAGTTTGAAATTCTCCTTCTCAAGCTGAGATTGAGGGGAGGGGAGGGGTGGGGTGGGGGAGACTAGACTAGATTCTCGCCGAAAGATCATCGATCCGGGGGGGTCAAATTAAAGCTGATTATCGTTTGATCTCTACTTAATTAACAATATAATTTAATAAAAAATTATAACGCATATATAGTAGGGACAAAATTATATTGTATTAAAGATGAATTAGAGCTTGAGAGACACATGTTGTAGTAGCTAGGGTTGCTTCCTGCCGAAAGGACAGCCAATCAACGGTTGAGATCAAAACTACGATAGATTAATGGTTTATTTATTACTAATTAAAAGTGAAAACTAATGACTGATTATTTATTTCAATTTTTTTTTAATATAAATTATTGATTTCCATTAGTATGTACATATATAATTGTATTTAAAATCATGGAACAACACCTAACTCAATCTACTCTTAAATTTCATTTTTTTTTTAATTAAAGTCTAGTTAGGTGTCTTTCCAATCATAAAAATATATTGATGATTTTGTAACGTTGATGTATAATACGATGGATTCCCACCAATCAGAGCTGTGATTTTGTGGAAAATTAGAGCTTAAAAAATACAATGTAACAAGAGAAGAACATTTATATTACTCACATATTAACCCAAACATTAGCAAAATACAAATCATCAACTCAAAGCTTTTTTTTTTTTTTTTTTCAATTATTTTACTTAAGCATTTAAAAATGAAAACGGATCAAGTTACATCTGTACACTCAAAATATAAGAATAACAATATAACCAAATCTACTCTATTTATAACTGGATATATAATTGGTACAACTACAACCTAGATTTGTAGTTCCATGAAATGGTTGAGATAATCTGATTATTATATGTTTGTGAAAAAAATGGATGGTTGAGATTGACTTGAGGGAGTCGTTCTCAACGTGAGTCTCATTTAAGCGGGATTGACTGCATTTGAAATTCTAAGCCTTTTTTATCATCATAATTTTAATAAGTTCTTGAAACCTTCAACAACCTTTTTTTTTTTTTAATCTCTTCAATGAATAAAGATTTATGTGTACTAGAAAGTAACACCAAGATGAAGTTTGTAGTCAAAATGTCAAACCTGCGAAAGACACACTCCTGTACTGTTTATGCGCTGGTCCCCGGGACTCCCCAACCTTGGCTTGAACCCCCTCCCCATCCTTCCTTTTCTCTCTCCTCTTTGATTCTCTATATAATTAATATTTCGATCCTAACTCTCGCACCGCACGTACCCTTTCTTATATCTTTCCAATTTGATCCGTCTATTAATCGATCCCACAACCCACCGACCCCCTATCAAAGATTGAAAAACCACCGACCTAACCACCACTTCAGCTTCAGCCCATCTCATTCGACCAATTCTCCTCCTCTTCCTCTCTCTTTCTCTCTCTATATTTCCCTCTATTCTCTTCTCCTTCTTCAATCAAATCTTCACTGATAAACAGAGAACTCTCTCTCTCTCCCTCTCTCTCTCTCTCTCTCTCTCTCTCTCTCTATATTGTGTTTCCTGAATCAGGTTTCTTGTTTTTCCGTTCTGGGTTTTCTCCATATTTGATTTCTTGAATAGGGTTGTATATATATATATGGGCAGATAGAGATTGAGATGGGAATCAAGTCATTGATCAGCCTCCAAATGATTCCATGGTGTTTTCCGAGCTTGATCTGGAGTCATATCTCCTGCGTGCATCTCAGGCCAGAGCCAGCTGCAGGGACCATCAAGCTCATCAAATCAGACGGTATAGTCAGGATCTATCACCAACCCATTAATGCATCGGATCTCATGATGGAATTCCCCAAACACCTAGTCTGCCATTCAGACTCATTCTACATAGGTCAGAAGATCCAAGCTCTCTCTGAGAACGACAAGCTTCAATTAGGGCAAAAGTACTTCCTCCTCCCTACACATTTCTTTCAATCAGTCCTTTCTTTTGTCACCATTGCTTCCTTCGCCGCCTCCTCTTCATTATCTCAATCATCCCCACTCTCTTCTTCTTCTTCTTCTTCTTCTTCTTCTTCTTCAAGAATAAATTCGAATAATAATACTAAGAACGATTTCATAAAAAAGGTAGCGACTTGTCAACCATTTGATATAAGGAAAACACCATCTGGGTCGTTGCAGATAAGGGTATCTGATGAATTTATATCGAAACTAATGGAACAGGGGAAGATTAAAGATGGTCATGAAGAACAGAAAGAAAACAGAGTAGATCAAGAATTAGTAGTTGATAAAATGAAGAACTCAGGTGGCAGTAGGGTTTGTACTACGCCTGAATTGCAGAAAGATTACAGTCAGCTTGTGGGGTCGATTAGGCAATGGAAGCCTAAGCTTGAGACCATAACAGAGTCTGAAAGAAGGAGGAGACTTGGTTCGTTTGGAATTCATAGAATAAGAAATTATAAGCAGAAATCTCATCATCATCATCATCAAATTCAACCGAAAGGGTACTCATCGTCGAATACCCATCAGCTGATCAAGATCCAGAGATCATCATCATCACCATCAGATCAATACCAGCTTCATCATCATCATCATCATCACCATGTTCCTACTACTTCTAGTAGTCCACCTCATCATCATCATCCTTCATCAAAGATAAAGATCATCAAGACAAAAGGCAGAAAGATTTGTAAATTATAAAACATTAATTTCCTTTCTCTTTTAATTTCAGTTTTTTTTTCTTTGTGTGTCTTATTTTAATCTTACGGATGTAGTTTGTAAAACAGATTTTAATTAGTTAAGACACGACGTATAGAAGTGAACTCGGCACTTTTAATTCTAATTGGTCCATTTTCAGAATTTTTTTTTCCTCTCTCTACGAGTTCGTGAATGTGTTCGTGTGTGTCTTTTTTTGTCGTAATTAATTTTCTATTTTGATCAAATCAAATCATGGTTCAACCTAGTAGTCCAAAACAACTAATACATCAAAACTGGGAGCAGAGATCAAATCAGATCAGAAAAAGATCTATGGTCATAAATTACGTACGATGGTGATGTATGTGTGTGATAATACAGCATGTTTTTTTATGGTTCATAGGATGTAATGTTAAAGTTATGATCTGTATGTTGACCACCTGGTCAAATGTGGTGAGCTTGCCTTTTCATTTTTATTTTATTTTATTTTATTTTATTATTTTGTTTTCTGGTCTGGTCGTGGGGTTGTCAGCATCAGAGCTACAATTGCTATTTGTATTGGGTGTCTTTCCTTTCGGCAGTAGCTGGCATTCTTATTTTGAGGTCACAAAAGACAAATTAATGGTCAATACTGGTCGTCAGCCTTTCTACATCAAAACTTGAAGTTGTAGTTGCTGTGTACTGTTGTAGCCGATAGCTAACATGCGCTGTATGTGATGGGGGCCACCATCCATGATTCATTGATTACTCACCATTTTTTCCTTTCCATGTAGGTTTTCATTTGTTGCACTTTAAACATTCGGGGATCTTACTAGGGAAGCTGAATTGGAGGGAGAAGATTAGTTGAAGGGTCTTCCAAAACGTTAAAAATGGTTAGGGGGAAATCCTATTTTACTAAAGGGGAGGATTAAGCCTTTAAAACCTTTTCTCTCTAAGCCCACTACTAAATCTACCCCACAAAAAATAATTACCCTCAACCCTAACATCACCACCACCATCACTAATTCACCATACCCACCACCACCATCGTCACCCCCACTCCATCGCCTCCACCACTACTCTCCACCGTCACAGTCACAAAGAGAGAAAACAATGAGGATAGTGAAAACAGTCGGCTAGATTTGAAAAAAAAATTAGATCGTAGAGGTGATAGTGGTGAAGATGATGGTGGTATGATGGGGTATTATTTTTGGTGGAGGTGGAGAAGGTGGTTGAGGTTTTGTTGATGGTGGTGGCGATAGAGTGGAGACTGTGATGGTGGTAGGGTGAGGTGCATTTTTGGTGGGATGTAAAACTCATTTTGGTGGGGTGTGATCATTTAAAGAGGAGAGCGCTCTAGAAAATATTGAATCTCTTCAAATGGGGTTTAAAGCTGATTGACCAAGCTTCCCCCTCCAATTTAGCTTCCCTAATATCATCCCCCTTAAAGGCTTAAACATTTCGAGTGGTTTGTCCTTCTTGGGATTATGACAACAAGAGAAAGAGAAATGCTACTTGTACAAAAAAAGTTTGACAAAGAAATAAGGTGACAAGATCAAATAGCATTACTTTTATACTTTTACTTTTGAGATCTTGTCTAAAATCTCGCCATCTTACTTATTTGTCAAATTTTTTGTACATATGGCATTACTCTGACAACAAAATTAGTAAAGTATTTCCTATGAATCTAACGTGTCAGGCCTTGTGGGTGAAGATACCACCAAGTTTTTGCAATAGTAGTTTCTCAATATTAGTGTGAGTCTCTCAAGGGCTTTGCCTTGTGATATTAATCTTCATTGTGAGATTCGATACTAAAATCTAGACTATAAAATTGAAAACCATACTTTCAAATACTCTAGCAAGTGATCTTCCGCTGATCGGCTCAATAATTCACCGGTTCTTTCTATTAAATCTATAATGCAGGGTTTACAAATAGCATGTATGTTCAACAAACCGGACATGTTATTTTGTAATTGTGTTATGGATTCTATATAACCCTTGAGGTGGACGGTGGTCCTTGTCTTGAAATTTGGGGAAGACGGAACTCGAGGATGTGATTCAAATCACGAGGGGATAATAGCCTTACGATGGTTTTGGGGGACGAGAATCCTCCAAAAAGTGCGTACGTTTTAGCATTTTAGAGCGTCCTGAATTATGATAAGCACTAGCGGCTTATACATGATTTCACACAAATCCAACTATGAAGAGTTTTTATGAAAGAAATGGGAACATCATACCGTCACCAAAGCATGTCTCTGACATATTGATGATTTTTTATAATGTTTCCTGCAGATCCCAAACAAAGACGTTTCACGTGAATGATGTCGAGTTTGATCGGAACTCGCAAGCCCACAAGTAGATTAATCTAGTCGAAGCCTCGAAGATAAATTCTTAGTAAACATCGTCTCCCTTCCTCTCTCAACATAACTTCTATAACAGTCTTTTTTTATGAAATACAAAATAATATGTTTTCATATCCAATTCCAATATTGAAACATGAACTTCTTCCTGCTATTGCTTTTTATTTCAGTCTCATCTTCTTTTTTTAATGGTTTGAGAGTGTATTTGCATTCCATTTTGAAGGGAAACATCAAGATGCAAGTGAAGCAAGGTTCTTTTTTCTTGACAACCTGAGGTGAAAGATCTTGCTTATTCTCTCTCTAATCCAAGTATATTATGTTTGGTCTTTTAGTTCTTGTTTGGGAAATTGCTAAAACAGAATTGAAACAAAAACTACCTAGAGAAAATTATCTCATTTTACAATCAAAGTCTTAAGTATTCAAAACAAAACTCAAAAAAAAAAAAAAAAATTAAGGAACATTTTTAATGACAAGTCAACTAAGTTAAAACTCCTCTTCTCGAAACAAAAAAAATCTTTTTCAATTCTCCCTTCTCTTAGCCCTTCTACGAGGAGCAGCAGCATCTTCGTTCTCATTCTCTTCTTCCTTCTCACCACTGCTTCCTTGGTCATTCACAGTTTCTGCAGCTCCAGCAGTCCTTGTCTCTGCGGTGACCTTAGCCTGCACAAACATAATACCAACAAAATTAGCAATCACTAGAACCTGAAATGGTAAATTCTGAAGAAAAACAAAAATGTTAACAAAATGAAGGACAAAGTGAGAAGGGTGCTGAAAACTCACTGCCGGTTTCTTGCCACCGAAAAGAATCCAATAGAAGGTGGTCAAGATACCCAGAGCAATAGCAACAAGAATGCCTATGGCCACGTTAGGTTGTTTCTCTCCCTTCTCAATAAGATCCTGCAAAATATGATGTAAACCTATTATGAAACCTCCGAGCTAAGAGTTCCAAGAGTGTAATCACACAATACAACGTTAGGTGAAAGCACATTAGTCTTGCGACTTACAATGATTTTGAGCTTGTACGCATCCAAGAAAGGAATATCCGCAATCTTGTAAAGGAGGTCAAAAATATTCTTCTGCAGGAAGAATCCATGAATTTGTTTTAGGTTTAGAGACTGATGTAAAGTTATAATCGAAAAGCACCAGAAAATGAGAGCTAAAAGATCAGAACAAGGAATTCACCTGGAAACCCGATAGCCCATCAGAAGTACCTGCAGCTGCTTCCTCAGCCTTTTGCTTCTCTTTCTCAACTTCAAATTTTGGCTTCCATGTTGTCTGCCTATATGTTTCTGCAACCTTCTCATTAGTTGCTATCAAGATGTTGTCGAACAAGATACCATCTTGCATTGTCCAAATCTCAATGCCAATGGCAGCAATAGGCTCAAAATCAGGTTTGTCCAGCTCGAAGTAGTCAGGGTTGGGAATTTCCTGTGGCTTCCAAATGCCCTTGTAGTTTGGATTGTCAATCAGTGGTGCATGCCATTTTCCTTTGTAAGCCGGATTCCTCTTCATAGGCTTCTTCCACTCACCACAGCCAGGTGCTGACTCACACTTTGGGTTATCAATCTTTGGGGCCTCCCACTCACCATCCTCATCATCATCCCAATCTTCTGGCTTTGATGCTTCAGGATCATCGATCTCCTCAGGCTCATCATCCAACCATCCCTCAGGCTTTACTGCTTCCTCATCTTCGATCTCCATGGGTGCATCCTCATCCCAATCATCAGGCTTTACTGCATCTGGGTCAGGAATTTTCGCCCTCTCATCCCAGTCCTCTGGCTTCTTATCATCCGGATCAGGAATTGTCTTGGCAGGGATAAGTGGTGGCTCAAAATCTGCCCCTGTGAGAAAATTAGCCTGTTTCTTTTCCTCCCCATCGATCAGAATCGCCAACTCATTGTCAGGTTTCAAAATAGCAGTATAGACATGGGAGAGTTTGTCAGAGGGGACAGTAGGAGGGTACTTGAGATGGTGCTCAATGTACTCACCACTCTTGGGGTTCTTGTGCTTCAGGATGAAATGCACCTTATTCGTGGACCCACATTTATCAGGTCCAAACATGATCGAGTATGGAGACTCATTGTTAAATTCCTTTGATTTCCATCCAGCCTCCTGAGGCCGAAGGTATTTCAGGTATGCACCACCACACTCAAGTCCATTCTGGAGACGAGTCTCAAACTGTAGGACAACAGTGCCATCTTTAAGATTGACAGGCTTTTCGAGCTCTTTCACTATCGCATACTTCTTGGCTTTCTCACTCACAAGAAGCCCATAATCGTCATGTCCCTCACTTTTGGCATGCTTCCACACACCTGAAACACAAAATACATATTAGCAAAAAATATGTAATTGGAAATGCAAATCCAACAATTAAGACAGGACCAACTTTAGGGTGCTAGGGCCATAGGTCAGGTTCCAGTTGCAACAATTACAAGGTAATTATTTTCAAGTTTCGTAAAAATGGCAATATTAATACTTGAATGGCCTGAATACGTTATCCCAGTTTTTGTAGACAGTGACAAAGTGCACAAGGAAATGTAAGTTACAACAATGAGGAAATTATTCCCCATTCAAGTTTTTCACAAAGAAGTCACCTCTGATAAAAAAAGAGAGAGTAACTACATTGCGAGTTTAGCAGACGCAAGAAAAAATAAGAAGAGATCGACAAAATAATCATCATCATCATTCATGATCAATCATTATCCACATTTACAATGCCTAACGGCAGGTATTTTGTTTCCGCAACATGACTGTTGTTCCTGTTCACTTTGCATGCTATAAAACCATATTACTTAGTTGGCTACTTCAAGACAGCGTGTTAGACATAAATCTAAGTTGCACACTTACATGTATTCCTATAATCTTATCATTGTTCATGTGACTCAAAATAGATACACGCCATTTTGGCTTACTTTGACCAATTTGAGCATTCAACCGACATCAAAATGCTTCTTTGATGATGCCTCCATCAATCTATATAAGGCTCGTGATATCTACCGCATAGGCAACCGATAAGGGCCACCGAAGTTAAGGGCTACTTTGTGATGTTAAGGGCTACCACGACCAAATAAAATGCCTTTTTTTTACTTGTTTTAAAAAACCAACTCACATCTTATTCTAGCCAACAAATGAACAGATGCCTTTCTATGGAAAGCAAAAAGGATAAGCTAAGTAGTGTTTGGACTCATTGAGCATGCACAACCAATTTTTAAAAAAAATAATTTTGTACTTTTGGTTTTCTCTACAATGCTTTACATTTTTTTTGTTCCAATTTTTTTTTTTATTTTGATGTTTTGATGACCGAATACCTTCCCCAAACTCGTTTTGTGAAAAAATAAAAAATAAAAAAATTTCACCATTAATGATGGAGTTTATTTCATACTATATATATAAGACTCCCAAATGTGAGATTAAATGTTCGAATTGTTCGAGCCGAATGAGGTTGAATGTACTCTAGATTTGGCANTACTTCTTCCAGATCTGGTTCTTTTTCTTTTTTTTCCTGTTCATCTTGTGGGAGACGCTCCGATCTTGTGGGAGTCGCGTTTCTTTATACTTTGGATCGCGCTCCCATGACGTTTCTTGGTTGGAACCGCGGAATCGCGGTTCTAACCAAGAATCGCCACGCATATACACGATTCTGGCTTCTAAGGGCTGAGGTATTACAAATTCGCAATCCAAATAATACCATTCACAAAGAACTTTTTAAGTCAAGGAGTTCGATCACAATAAATGTCTACCTAGGTCCTCGACGATTAACTAGAAAGTACTCTGAAACGAGGTTCACATTGCTCCTAATTCAATCTACAACATTTTTTAAGGAGTAATTTCTAGCTTCAAACCTAAGTAGTCGGGATCGGCCTGACTCGCCGAGTTACTCGCGAGTAACTCGGGGATCGGGGCTAGGCCGAGCTGAGCCAGTGCCGATCCCCCGAGTCCACTTTTAGCCGAGTAACTCGGCGAGTCAGACCAAGTCAACCGAGTTTTTGTAAAAAATTGTGACTCGGCAAGTGACTCGTCACTAACTCGACCACAATTTTTTATATAAAAACTAACTTTTTGGTTAAAAAAACCAATTGTGTTGGGTTTTTTTTTCGAAAGATGAAAAGAATATATTGAAGGAGTCATTACAAAAAGAATCCAGTCAAAACAACCAACACAACTACAGAGATTGCAATTGTGTTGGGTTTTACGATGGAAACCTTTTATTTTATATGCTTCTTTATGAAAAAATTATACAAAAAAAACCTACTTTTGACTATTTGACTCTACTTTTGACAATAAAAACATCCTTTTCAGCTGCAACAGCCACCTTTCTTCTCCTTTTGACTATTTNTATCCACAGGTCGACCCTAGGCGGGTTGGCGGATCAATATTTGCCAACCTAACCCTGACTCATTTAATAAACGAGTCAATTTCTCAGACCCTAACCCTAATAGGGTTGACCCTAACGGTGACCCTAGTTAATTTTAACAACACAAATAAAATACACCCTCCAATAAAAAGTTGCCTTAATCCTTACACTGTGAGAGAACTTATTTGTCAAAAAATTTGTTAGATATTTTTTTTAATCAGGGACATCAATTGATGAAGAAAATGATGAAACATTCTGAAAAAAGTTAAAGCTAAAAGCAATAATGTCAGTCAAATAACCTTTAAAGTNTGGGTTTTACGATGGAAACCTTTTATTTTATATGCTTCTTTATGAAAAAATTATACAAAAAAAACCTACTTTTGACTATTTGACTCTACTTTTGACAATAAAAACATCCTTTTCAGCTGCAACAGCCACCTTTCTTCTCCTTTTGACTATTTTATTCTATAAAAAAACCTACTTTTGACAAAGTTCTATAAAAAAAAACCCAATATGATGCCAATATAATATCTGATTACTAATAGTTATTAGTATAACATGCATTACTTTGATATAACTGAGAAGGTAAGTTCATTATTGAGGGAGGGGGACTTGTAGTTGTCACAGCCGAGTCTTGGCCGAGTGACTCGGCCCTAACTCGCCTGACTCGGGGATCGGCCCCTTGCCGAGCCAGGGCCAATCCCGATCCCGACTACTTAGAAACATATATAATATAATAGTAAAATTTATAACATTAGAAAATTTATAAATTTTGGCAGGTTGACGGCGCGGGTTATCCGCGGGTTGACCCGTTTTTTGACGGGTCAAAAATGCCAACCCTAACTTTATCCGTTTAGTTGGCGGGTCGAGTTAGGGTAGGGTCTAGCGGGTCGGATTAGGGTAGGGTCTGGCGGGTCACGGGTCAGAGAGGAAGGTCTAATGTACTCGGTGTTGTGATGCTGAATAGAAGTGAGAAGGAAAAGGTTAAACAATAGAAAATCTAGAATTTTTATTGTTAGACCAAAAGATGGTAGCCCCTATTAAAACACACATCAAATTCAGTCAACTATTATTGACCCTAAAATTAAGTGGCCCTTATCGGTTGGCTTTGCGGTAGATATCATGATCCATATTTAAATAATTCAAACTATTTCAGTCCAATTTCGTCAATTTTTAACCAATATAGAAGCAACTCCCACATAAATATCCATAAGGGTAGAATTGCGACAACCGGGTAATACAATACATTACATTTTGGTAAACCAAGCAAATTCACGAGTGACTACTAATCAATACAAGATTTTGCTAGGTTTATAAATTATGGTTCTGCTGAAACTATACTTTCTAGGCTTCGATCATAGCTCACTTTGTTGGTACTTGAGAGTTTTCTTGCATACACATTTTTCCTATTACGGTAAGACTTTATTATAATTTGGCTTTGTTAGATAAAAGACTTCAGTTTCTCTTGTTCTCAAATGAAATAACTTAGTTCTGCATTGGATGGAAAACATCTTTAAAAGGGATTTTAACCTAATATGGGAGTCCTTGGGTGAACCAAATTTTATCCCCGTATTGTGAAATATAGACGAACCTAAACTACAAGTGAGACTCGATCACGATCAACCCTACCAACCCAAAACCAACATGTTCAATGTGGACGGAAGATGTGTAATTGCAACCAATGCTTTACTCTTCTCTCTTTTTCATCCTTGAAATAGTGCAATCTGGTCGAACCAAAACGCATAAAGAACTGAATTGTGCCATGCAAGTCGAGAATGTGATGTGGTGACAGTGTGCTCTATTCTTTTTCTATGTTTTGAACATAAAGAGTTCAGCTCACATTTTTAGTGCCTTTTCATCCTTACAATCCTTTAGGTGGTTCGCTTTAGGCCAACTATTATTGCTGTTTATTAACACTTTTGCTGAGATATAAATATAATCAGCAATTTAAGTCTCAGAAACACGCAAAATGCTTAGTAGCTTAATCCAACAACAATCTAGTTTACTAAAACTCAATTCCATAAACGAGATCCATGACCTCCTCATAAAAGCTAAATTATTAGAATTAGGATCTAAAGTAAGAAATAGTAATAGTTTCCTAGTTGTAACCAGTTCGTAGCTCTCATTTACTAATCCACTAATACAATTAGGAAAATAACATGCAATTTTTTTAAGCGAACTACTATTAACCAGATCTCAAAACAGCAATGAACCAGAAGTAAGTGAAAACAGATTTGAATTTAACCTTGATAGTCATCTTTCTCAGATACAATCCATCTCCCCTCAAACGATTCGTCGAAAGACTCGTAAAACGTCTGATGACACACAAGACAGATTCTCAGAACAACAAACAAAAATCACAGAGAATTTCTTCAAATCTGAATGAAAAATCAAAGATAATAGTGAAATTTCTTACCTCATCCGACAGGCAAAGCTGGAAAGTAAAGCAAGCAATCAAGAGCAAAATAAATTGAGAAGAGATCCGTTTTCCTTCCATCTCAGAGCGTGTTCATAACCCTGAAATATTTTTTAACAGTTTAAAGATCAAAAGCGTACAAAATCAGAACCCTAATAATTGAAGTGAAATGAATCCTCGAACACTCCGCCTACTAACTCTTGGATCTATATTATGATCTGACCTAGCCCCGACTAGATCTTAAAAAAAAAATAAACGAGGGGGCTCAGATAACGGGAATCTAATAGCTAGGAAATCGCCAGACGTACCAGATCTCTTACCGAGTAAAAGACGGGTAGAATCACGGAAGTACGTCGACTCTGGTTTTGGCGTCGCGAACGCCCCCGATCTATCTATCTATGAAAAAAAGAGTCGTCTTCTTCTTCTTCTTCTTCTTCTTCTTCTTCTGTCTCGTTTAGGAGGGGTTAAGAGTATAGGTAGTGGGTGGGGGCACTACTACGGACTAATAGATGAATTTGTTCGATTAAAAAGGCGGGCTCGACTTGTTTCAACCAATAGCATATCTTGCCACGTTTTAAGTACCAATAGGAAGTCGCCACGTAAGCTTTATTACTATGTTAATAATTTTTCTCCTCTTAAAACTATGGATTTTGTTAACATGTGCCTAAGGGCACATGATAAGCTTTAAAGTTTTGTATTTTGTTTAGTTCCTTAAATTTGTCCAAATAAGTTGATTTTTTTATATGTATAGTATTTATACTATTTGGATCATATCTAAAAAATCAGCTTAATCAGAGATCTGTAGCACCTTCTAGCACTACGATCACTTAATCTAAGTATTAATAGTGTGAATGAATGGCTGACATTTAAAATGATTTGTTTGGAGGGTTAGATATCTCTAATTGAGCTGATTTTTTGTAGACATCTTAAAAATAATAGTAACATTATATTTACAAAAAATCAAATGATTTGAAGATTTCTAACTTGCAAATCTACTCCTTACAAAATAACCTTATCGTGTGGGCACACGTTAACAAGACCCTAAAACTATTTAAGGATATAGGAATTTTTTCTTTAAAAAAGCTGAACACTGACAGGGTAAGGTTTTGGTGGGTCTTTCGTAGCATGAAACTGATTGCGCAGAATCAACATCGAGGACTGCTGCTCTTTCATCAAATTGGGGTTTTGAAGGTTGGCTTAAAAATGCTGAGCTCTACCCTCCCCATGGAAAAATGTTTACTTTTTTACATTGGCCTTTAGATTCTGTTTCTTCTTTTTTCCAATTTTTTCTTCACATTTGGTGACAAACCTTAAAGGGCCCGTTTGGTTCGCGATTGGAAAACTTATTTTCAAAAACTAATTTACACCTAAGTTAACTACATTTTGTATCACATCTAAAACTATTTTTTTGACTTTACTATAAAATCCTAAATGATTTCATTGAAAACAAAAGAAACAACATTTTTTTGTTTTGTAAAATCATACATGATTTTATTGTAAATCCTAAAACAGTTTTGCCCTAAAATTTTTAAGGGATTCATTACTACAGAAGTGATTAATAAGAGATTAAAAGGACGCGTAACGATTGTATTTATGCGCCACATAACTTTTGAGATATATGCAAGTGCATGATCATATACAAACACTAACACCAAACACGAGACTAGTCCAACCTATCTGTCGGTGGGGACAGATCCAGATCCCAGTTCTCATGTATTATGTATGTTTGAAACCACTAATAAACACATTGGCATTTAAATAAGTTTCATCCACATTTAAACATTCAATCTCATACCACTATTTTAAGAGATTCTGTAGGTGCTTGTAAGAATTTTAAAGAATCAATCTTCCAACTTTAAGACTTCAACGACATTTCACAATTTCTCAACTTGCAAGATGATGTTTTATCACCCGACGCTCTTTATCGAAGTGGAAGTTGGCTCTTGAGAACTGGGTGCTGCTGAAGAAGGGCTTCAGATCATATATTTCATAATCTCGTGCCTGTACACACCCCACCAACAACAAACAACGCAACAACTCGAAAGAGTCAAAACACTTCGAACCCATCACCAAAGCATATAAAAATGGAAACAAATTCGAGTATAGTTGTTACCTTGTTCTCCAGCTCCTCCACCTTGACTTCAATATGGCTAAGCCCAGCAGTAGACCCATTTACAAGTTCTTCAAAGTGCAATGCATCCTTCACAAGCTCACGCAGTAGATAGAGGAGGAACTCATTGTGATCCTTCTTGAATGTCATGTACTTCTTGAAACTCTGCCACAGGGTATCAAAAACTTTTCAATCAATTTGTCCCATAGAAATTGATACCTACTTAATGGTCTAAGAAGCATATCTGAGAAAATTGAGACCTGCTTAATGGTCTAAGAGACATATAAGGTTAGAAAAGAGAGGAAATTTTTTTTTTTAAATGTTCATCTCAGTTCCTAGCCAGGTGTGCTGTGGTTGTCAATCATTAACGTGTATCAATTAAGGCATTATTTTATATTTTTCAAACAAAATGTACCAATTGGCTATTTGATGGGGTATCAGATACCCAGAATTTAATTTAACTGTTTTATACTACTGTATGATGCTAAGTATACGTCAAAAGTTAAATGTTGCAAAATAAAAATAACAGAACACAGAAGGTCTGAATAGATTAATCTGTGCAACATACTCAACTCATATTAAGGAAGATAAAATTGGAGGTTCTTCTGACCTTTTGTAAAGCTTTCTGTACTCCAAACTTTTGTGTCGAAATGAATGAATTAAGTAGGACTCGTATTGCCATGTCCACATCCTCCTGTTTCACATGCTGTCTGAGGTGCATTCTTGCATGTGCCTCTGACATCCTTATCATGGACTCTATGTGCCTAACTGCTATTGGAACTCCCTGTCCATGCTACAAAGGTCAGAGAAGAAGAATTAACAATAAAAATCTATATCTTGAAAGGATCAAAACAGAAAACACAGTGGTGCGTAAACAAGATTAACATGAATCTCACCGACGACTCTCTACGGAGTTCAGCATAAACATCTGTGAGCTTGTTCAAATCGGCATCATGCAATCTTGGGAACACGTTCAACTTGGCATAGGTTATGTACTTCTTCAGTATATCTTGGGAGAGTATCTAAAAAGACAACCATTCTGCATTAAGTTACAGATTTACAATCCAAGTACATTTATGAGAAATCACAGGGCCTTCGGACACCTGCACGATTAGAAAAAGCATCTACTTGGCTTGTTGGATACATGTCCATTAACAAGGTTGAGGTTGAGTAGACGCTTTTCTGATCATGCGGATACCTCAAGAATTATTTACAGACACAGGTTAAGTCTGGACCTCAGGATCAACTGGCTCAGCAGAGAGACTAGGATCTCCTTGGGAATTGCTTATAGACATATCATCTATGTTAGCACCCTTGGCCCGCGACTTGAAGTGGCTATCAACAACAAATTGTGCAAGCATTTCATCCGTCACAGGGTCAACCACATCCTGCATGTATCAATTTACCTTTGCATCAAAAGCTGCTCTTGGAAGTAGAAAGTATGAGAATGAATCTTGGAGAGAAAATTACCTTAACAACACAAAGGACATCAAAACGAGAGATGATTGGATCCGTCAGCTCAACGTTTTGCGAAAAGGTCTTTGAAGAATCATACCTAGAAAAAGGTGGCTTGATAATGTTAGCATAAAGAAATAAGGTCATCTGCAAGCAGTTTGAGTATGCAAGAAGAGTATAGCTGGGTCTGATTCTGGATGGCAGGTGGGGAATCATTTCTCTACTCACCAACTGCTTGTGCTAAGTGATGGGGGACATCCAATCCCTTGCACATCTCTTGGATAGACAATATCCACAAGATTAGCATTTATTGGATGGGTCCATCAGAAAGGCAAATTCTTTGTTAAGCTTTGCCCATTATATATTTTAAAGAAACCTTTTATCTCATATGGTCCATCCAAGAGATGACTAATTGATTGCAAGGTGCACATTGCTAATGCAAATGCAGCCATCATGGGGGTAGGGGGCTCTGCATATTTCCTCGTGAAATTTCGTCCCATTTATTCTCATACCTTCCTCCAATTGGATTTGCAGCAGCAATGACAGAGCAGCGAGCCTGGAGAGATGTGACAATTCCAGCCTTTGATATACTGATGCTCTGCTGTTCCATGGCTTCGTGGATACTCACTCTGATAAACAATGAAGATTTTTCATGCATGAGTAATAGGACCTTAGAGTTTAAAGATATAATTATGGGATTCTCTTACCGGTCCTGATCGTTCATCTTGTCAAACTCATCAATAAGGCAGATCCCTCTATCAGCAAGGACAAGAGCCCCTCCTTCAAGAGTCCACTCTCGTGTTATGGGGTCCTTGTGCACTGCTGCTGTGAGCCCAACAGCAGAAGCTCCTTTGCCAGTTGTATAAACAGCCCTCTGCCCTGTCTTCTCAACATACCTAAGAGCAATACCTTACATATAAGATGATTGCTTGCCCAAAAAGGAAAATAAAAAGAAAACAGTAGTCATGTTCATGTAGCACATGTTGCTCTCACTTGAGAAATTGTGATTTGGCAGTGCCTGGGTCTCCCATTAGGAGTACATTTATGTCTCCTCGCAATCGGTGTTTCCCTTCAACATTCTTCTCTTGGCCTCCAAACATTGCAAGAGCTATTGCGGTCTTGATGTCCTCGTGCCCATATATTGATGGTGCTATGGACTTGACAATCTGAAAATATGAATATGAAGCTTAACATTGAGCTTTTAGCAACAATCATGTCATGGAGAAAGAAAAAACCAATATTTTATAAAACATACCCTTTCTCCAATCCTGGGATCCTTGGCCAACTTTTCAATCTCTTCTTTGTCTTCCTGGGTAAGTTTGTAAGCAGAAAAGAGATCTTGCTTCTTGGTGACATAGTTTGCTTCGACCACTGTGGCGAATACAGGAAACCCATTTTTTGTGTTCAATGATAAATCAAAATTATTTGTATATACACCGGTGACCTCCTGAAAAATTTGTGATAGAAAATCAGTTTGATGTCACTCGAAAACAATGTCTGAGAATGGAAAGTAAATTTTCAATCATCTGATAATGAAAAGTAATTTTCAAGAGAACAATTTACAATTTCTTCTCCAGGGCGAGCACAATCAATTAGGTCATTCAAGAGTATCACTTCCTTGTATCTTGGAAGCCGACCAGCTGGCACAATCCCTGGACTCTCCTGAAGGGTAAGTTTCTGATAGTTTCTGTAGATTGTCTGTAACAAGCCACAGGAAGATAAGGAATTAATAACTTGAGTTTCAGCTCTCCATGGACTATGATCAGTAAATGGAAAACTTTGAGGACACTCACCTGCTCAATATTGACAGTGAACGGTCCTTTTGATTGACATTCAGGGCAAGATCCTACTTTGACTTCTGAATATGAGTTCTGGAAGAATGGTCCAAGAATCGTCCCACATTTGTTGCAGTCATACTTTACCTGTTGCAATTGGGGGAAAACCCCAGAGCGTCGTGTTACAACTCCTCCGATACGAATCATGGTGTTCAAATGGATCTGCCTGAAGTGCATTGACATGTAAATTTTGAGGGGTAAGGTTGAAACATATGCAACGAATCCAAACTTTCATCAAGAAATAGAAGTAACGCATTACCTTATGTTGCGAATCTGATCATAGACTGGTAAGTTGGTTATTCGCACGTATATCTTTTGATGAATATTCTTGTAGTTTGGATGTAGATTGAATACAACATTCTTGGCAACGTCTTCCATGACCTCAAGAACAGATTGAGGCGCATCAGCAAGCCAGATGGCAATGTTGGGATGAATATAGATAAATTGCTTATAATCAATCTCCAAGCTACATTTATTAGCTGCAGTAGAGAAAAAAATTAGTCCAGAAAAGGCACATGTGAAGGAAAACTGAAAACAAAGCAAATAATTTTTTGTTTTGCTTTTGTTTAATTATGAGATTGGCCATAAGAAATATTTAACCTGAGACCATTTCATTTATCAGTCGGATGTACTCAAAGTCTCCTTGTTGATTCTTTGGGTTCTCATATGTAAGCAAGAACTCCTTAAATTTCTTAGCAATGAAGCGACGCACTTCGTCCCTAGTAACCCACTCCCTCAGTGTTCCTTGGACTCGGTACATCTCGAATTCACCTTCATCATCATCGTCATCCTATGAAATACAGACCATCATAGTTAAGAGAATGACAAGGCATACGAAAGCATAAGTACAGTAGGAAAGAAAATATTTTAAGGTTAAAGAAGGTTAGAAACCTCATATGGCTCATCATCTGTCTGATCTGTCATTGGTACATCTCCACGCTGTGATCTTCCCGGTGAACTTTGCATTGCATCTGTATCATCATAGCTTCTCGGTTCTACTGGAGGCCTGAAATCAGCTCTAGACCTTTTTGGACGTCTATAGTTAATATCCTCATCTGTGTCTGCAATCAAAACCTTTCATGTCTGAAAATGGAACTAAGGAAATAAAGTCTTTCAACACTTCTACAGAAAATCAAGATTTTAATGCATGGAACATATTCTAGGCGCTGCCTTGTGAATGCAAGAGAAGTCGGCTCCAAACAAAAATCATTCCTTGACCTAGTGTTGGTTGGGTGATAGCAGATCACCTCTTTGGTTCCCTATGGGCATTCTCTCTTTGTGGCCGCATTTTGGTAAAGGCATCTATTTTCCTACACAAAAAAGGCATAAAGGTAATTATCCGAAGTGTAAAACTTTTAAGAGAGTTTTTCTCTTGTGTGAGAGAGAACTCTTTGTTGTTCTCTTCATGTATCTAGCTTCCCCTAAAGAACTAAGGAGTGAGTTTGTCTTAAAGGACATAGCTAGGGGTTCCCCAATTGATACAAAGAGTGGGTTTGCAGTGTTTTATCACCAAGAACTTGGGGAGTTCAGTTCCTCAGTATTTGTAAGTCCTACTGTGTAAGTACATTGTGTGTTTGGTTGTTCAAGTTTTTGCATCTATTTCTACATAATTCCTCATTTGTATAGCACTCAGTCTTGGATTCAATTAGTGGGTAGTCCAAATTGCTATTTGCAGTTTGCTAGTTTTTATTATGTTCAATAAGTACTCCATTTCGTTCATTTTTCACCCAAAAGTGCATTGGCGGCCGGTTTCAATAATGAGATTCCCCGATGATAAACAAAGCATTTTACACAAAACAAAGTTGTGAAACAGGTGGGGAAAAGAAAAATAAGCTAGGGTTTTCAAATTTAGTAGATCTCCTTACCTTGGTCGTGTAGAAGGCGAGGGAGCTTCCGATTATTTTTACGTCCATCTCTAACTTCAAGCTCATCTTCGGCAGCTTGCCTGTCCTTCATGATCTGATCTATATCCCTCTCGTCCTCCATTGAATCGTCCAGACCGACCGATTCGTACTGGTCGTGCTCCTCCATCCGGCGGTAATCCCTTCATTTTCATAGAAAAACATAAGCACAAAAATCATAAAATAAAGAACATAATCAATTAAAAACAAATGGATGGATTTCGTAATTTCTCACTCCAAATAGTTGTCATTATAGAGATCCTCTCCTTCTTCTTCTTCTTCTTCAATATCCTCCGGCTCGTCTCGGATAATTTCAGGGTCGACGGCGGCCTCGTCGTCGGAGTAGGTTTCGGAGGTCCGACTGGTGTTGGGAGGAAGTCGGTCGGTGCTGAACCCGGCAGATGTGGGGGAACCGGGTGTTGATGGGTTCTCTGAGTCGTCCTGTGGAAAATCGGCCGTCAGACGATTATTGGGAATTAGGGCGGAAAGTTGATCAGAGGACTGAGAGAAAACAAAAATAACAATTAAACAAGCAAGTGAAAAACTACCATTAAAGGTAAAACACTTCTTCTTCTTCTGCTGCTTCTTCTTCTTGATTTCTTCTTCTTCTACTTCCACACGATGAGAGCTTAGGTTGATGGGCGTAGGGTTTCTCTGTCCTCTTTGTTCATTGTTGTTTGGCGGGAAAAATTGGCGCCAAAGCTTACGTGTCTCTGCCTAACTATACTGTAGGGCACATGCGTGCGTACTCCTAGTAACAATCACCCCTACTTTTCAAATTGCCCCCCACTTATTATTACCTTTTATTGATACCCAGCTATTTGGGTCATATATAATGTGTTTAAAAGCTGATTTTTTCTAATGATGGTCTCTTCAACTTGTAGATCCACCTCACAATAATTTAAATCATTTAAATACTTTTATCCCTATTTAAAATTAATCTAAATTTTTATCAAAATTATCTAATGAAACCTAAGTTTTAGTGGTGTTAAAAATTTTATACCGATGTGATTTGTTGTGAAGATATGTGGGTCAATAGACCAATGTAAACGAAGCATAAAAATAAATGTTATATTAATAAAGAAAAAAGTGGAAATGTTTTAAGAAATACGAGGTATAAAGAGGCTTGGCGTTTTTAAAGAAAGGGGATGATAATAGGACCACCTATAATGGATATGCCCACAACCCATTTGTTAGAGGCTCTAATCCAATCATTTCACCACACAAAAAAAAAAATACATCACACCACCACGATCGCCTCTAGAAGAAAGAGAGAATAGAGAGAACATGAAGAGATTGAGACAGGGAGGGACATAAAGATCTGAAAAGTTTCAATCGACCACAAATGGTCGAATTAATTTTTTTTCCAGATCTATTTTAAAATTTTATTTTTATTGTTGTGGACTTCAACTTCAATTGATACAAATGCTTCTTTTTTTTTTTTTTTCTCTCCGTTGTTTTGTGGTATCGTGGTGGCGTTGGGGTTTGATTTTTTGTGTTTTTGTTTTCATCTTGGGGGAGAAAGAGAGAGTGGGGGTTGGAGGGGTAGTAGTGGGTGGTGGTAATAGTGGCACAGTAGTAGAGGTGCTGTTGGTCGAGAAGATGAAATAATGGGTGTATTTTTTTGTAGGATTAAAATATCGGAGGAGAGCCCCTAATATATGGGCTTTAGGTTTAAAGGCCAAAAAAAATTAAAAAATTAATCATTCCATCTATAGCCCTTTTAAATTACCAATAAAGCTTTTTAGCCCGACCATATTACAAAACAAATGACAGATCCTTATGTGGCAGGGTGGGACCCACCACTTTTCCCCTCCTAAACGTGTTACGAAGGGGTTTCTAACTTATGTGGCAGTGGGACCCACCATGCCACATAAGAATCTGTCATTTGTTTTGTAATTTGCTCGGGCCAAGCAGCAGCGCTCTTAAATTACACATGTAAATTTAAGAGTGTATGTGTCCCAATCCTTTGTTAATTAGACTTCAGTTTCAGTTCCTTTTGTAAGGGCATGGTTGCTTAGATGGATGGTATTGAAAACAAACCTTCATAAAACAAAATGAATATTGGTCTAGTGAGCATAGAAGCAATATGAATATTGATCCTTTACAGACCTAGGTTGCCTGCTTTGCTTATGGACCCAAACCCCGTCCGTCTCCTTTGCTATACGCCTACACAAGCCTTCCCCCAACTTTGGGCCATCCTTGCCCACTTGCCCTATCTATGGTCTTATGGGCCTATGTACAGGTGTAATCCACTTGCTTAGGGAAAATTTATTGGCACTCCTCAAAATGTTGTTGGCAGGTTAGGCCCCATCTAGTTGGACTTGGTAACCAAAAAAAATTAACTGCACAAGATGATGATGATGATGATGATGATGATGATATATATGCTTTTGGAACCAGCCAAGTCAAAATTGGAATGGGAGCCACATGATCCAGACTTAGATTTGGAGTTCTAGATCCAATGGCTTATTATTGTACAATCACTTTGTGGAGGAGATGCAGCAGGCAGGGGGTGTCCTCCTTGTCCTGGTGGGGTCTGGGGTGATGCTTATTACACTAGTAGCTACCACTACAATAAAGTAGGATCACAAGAAAATAAGTGGGTTAACTATATCCGCCCAGAATTAACTCACATCCACAGAATCCAAATCCGGAAATAATACAACTTTGAGTCGTGTGTGACAGTCAGACATTTCCATGCATGCGAATCCGACGAGTCCAAGCCCCTTAATTTTGTCTAAATGTTCTGAACTTCTAGTAGTGTTGTAGGTGAAGAAAGCAAATAATTAATTAATATCCAATTAGATTATATTGTTTGGAAATCTCTGAGAACCCCACATTATTAATGGTCGTTAGACAGAAGTGCGACACACATGGCATGGCCTTTAAATCCAGTGAGTTGGGTCGGTTCCCTACCCTCCTGAAAATGTTAGCCTAGTCGCCACATGTAAGGATACCCCCATGTGTTACCGCGCTGTCTGTATTCTAGCTATCTATGCCCCTCGTTGCAGACAAGTTAGAAAATGTCCGGCCCCCACTTTTAACCATGTCATGTTCTGGCCCACCTCCTCCTCCTCCTCCTCATTTTATCATCAATCGAGTGAATATGATTCATAAGCCATATAACCATATACTAGGGAATCAGAGTAGGGTGGGCCATCAGTCCCTAGCTAATACTCCCCTTCAATGCTACCATGTTGTTTTTTCATTTTTCTTCTTCACCCTAACTCCTTTAGGATTTAAACTCTGGATGTACTTATTTGAATCGCACGTTTTAATACCATGTTGAACAACTATTTTTTTAAAGAGATTTGTCAATATTATATATATTAGATTGGAAGGCATTTGGTATATTATAAATTTGTCAATTAACCATCTTCTTCTCCTTCTCAAGTGTTTCGATCCACAATTGTACATCTTCAAAGTTTGTTGGCTATCAGTGTCAATCCAATTAAGTACCAAGCTGATCTGTGTTTGGATCCAAATGACCAAATTCATTGTACATAAATTTGCGACTTTTTTTTTTAAGCGAGAGATAGAGATGCTTGCTAGCTAGCTAGCTGCCTTCGTAACAACTTTTTAGAAAGAGTTAATATTCAGCTCAGTGAAAAGTCTATTAACAACTAACAGAGGGTACATTACAAATCATATATATTAAGTACACAATTAATGTAGTAGACGAGAACTTAAACTTGGAGTCATTTGCTTGTCTTTCTGTTCTGTTCTGCCAACCCCACTATGGCCTAATTGCTTTTGACCATTTTTTTATAAGAAGATGGTACTTGATATTGTAATGCAACAAGTTGAAAAAAAAATAAAAAAATATATATAGTCTGTTTGGACAAAGGATTCTGGGGAGAAATTTTGTCGGGACCGGGGATTTTGTGAAAAAATTATGTTATATTTTTTCTTAAAATCCTTGGTCCCCACGAAATCCCTCCCTCACATCCTTGTCTAAAGAGACTAATAGTTATTTTTCCCGCCTACTTCAAGACAATGTCACTTCGTTATGCGTGCAGTATTTCCTTCTTAATTTTGGTGATAATTTCGAGGAACTAAAAGTTAAGATTCTCCCTTTCCAAAGACCATCATCAACTAACATTTGAAAATTCAAAATCTGCAAGTGATAAAGTTTCACCCTATTTTAGGAGTAAAGATTTGATCCCCCAGTAGTTACTGGAGATCAAATTAATTGAAATTGGTAAATTCTCAATTCACCAACATATGCTTTTCGTTTGCCATCAATCTTTAATTGTATTACTGGACTTTTGTTAAACACATATCAGATTAGCCTAATTAACGATTAAACATATTAATTTTCAAACAGGTTCAAAATACTGATGTTGAGTGTTTGTATATTCCCTATTAGATTCATAGAAGCTAACAAATAAATACCCTTGGAGAGCAACAATGAACACCAAAATTGAAGAAGAAATGTTGGTATCCAATGCCTTTAAATCATCAATCAAAAAATTAATGTTAATTATATTAAGTTTGTTGGCTTCCAACTCAAAACTAATTGTCAATGAGTGGTGTGACCCAGGATCATTATATATTAAGTTTGCTAGGCTCTCATATCCCATGTGGGACTATTCTCAACAAATTATTGGTACATAGCTCAAAAGATAAGGTGGCTCAGACATTCATAATGTCAATAGGTCAGATACTTTTCTATCTACTGGTTTATGATCATATCCATCTTTCATTTCACCCCAAGTTTAAATTTTATCCCTATATTTCATCTTTATTCTCTCACTTTACAATTTTCTGCAGTGATTTCCAAAGCCTAATATCAAGGGAAGCCATTCCGATGTGTCTATTCTTCTTCTTCTTCTTCTTCTAATCCTTTTTTAAGAAAAAATGAATCCTCAACTTTTTAACAGTACTTCGATCTTTTAAAAGGAAAATATTGTAACTTTAAAGTAATTAAAGCGCGTGCCAAAATCACTTCTACAGATAAACCAAGAAAGGGAAAGGATTCGCTTTCGCTTCAATCAAATGATTGCCTGAAAATTTGAAAATGTTATGGCTCTCCTCATTTGAATTTATATATGTTCCTTCAAATTTAAGGAAAGGGTCTCTAATGAGAACATGCATGTGCATGAATTATGCCTGATGACTTTGCATGTTGCTGCTACATTTTTTCATCTCATAAATTATTTGATATGGTTCAGTATGAGCCAAGGCAAACAAAACACACAAAGGCTAGCAGGTCTGACTACCTAAATTGAACTCCAAAAATATTAAACGAATCTGAATTATTACCACTTTAATGCTCTCAAATCTCAACTGAACTATAACTGCAATTTGATTTGAATATTTGTTTCAAAAGCATAGATGGTTCAACTGAAACAAACATATTTATAACAGTAATATTTGGTATTTGTAACAAGTTTGTTACTCAGTACAACTAGATGTTTCTCTACAGAGAGAGAGCTTTAACATGACATACACAGCGACAGCTCTCAAGCAAAGTGATCTATTCATAGAGATGAGCTTAAATTTCAATCTGTTTGAAGATCAACCGGACCAAACGATGCAACGATTGATTAAGAAAAAGATAATTTCTTACTGTCCTCAATTTCTTGAATTCTACTTTCTCCTATGTTTTCGACTAGTCTTCCTTTAAAACTGGTCTCCGTCACTATATTTGGACTATCACAATATGCATTACCAAGATCCAGTGAAGGCCACGGTTGGCCCCATTGCCTTATTGCACTGGCAATGTCTTGGGCCGGTGCGGTCTTTGATCTAGACAGTATGTTGTCTCTAAGACCTTTTATGGATTTACATCTCTGAGAATCGTCTTCAAAACGTTGTCCATTAGCTTGCTTGTTATGCTCAGAGAACCTCTCTCGGTCGTAACCATCTTGCCAACTTGAGAAATTTTCAATGCTGAAGTCCCACCCTATTCCATCTGAAATGTGCCTTTCGATAGAAATGCTTCCCTTAGTTATTTTATCTGAGGTGGATTTCCTCCCCTTGATTTCTTCCTCAACAGAAACACTCTTCGGATCAACTTGAGCAGCTCCATTACCATAATTCCACCCGTAGCTCCTGTTGTTGTTTTCCATGTTTAATTCGATTGAATGAAGATCACTTTCAGAAGAGTCTTCTTCTTCAGAGTCTACATCTCCATTGTTTTCCTCATCTTCTACTTCTCCTTCATTCCCTCCATCTTGGGTCTGATCAAAGACCTTGGCTTTGTTTAAATGGATCACATCCTCCCCCTTGCTCCCACATTTTCCAGACCTAATTTTGTTTTCTTTAGCCTTTTTGGTTCTCAGAAAGGTTTCGAGCTCATTTTTCAGCTTGTCCACTGCTGCATTTTTCTCCTCAAACTGATACTTAGCTTCAGAGAGCTTCATCTGAACTCTTTCCTCACGCAAAACGTCTGCTAGCTGAAGCATCTCCCTCTCCTTCTCCACCTCCTCTCGAACCATCGCTGACTCCCTCTTCAGTGCTTCCACCTTTGCTTTGTCTTCACCAATACCTCTAGCCAATTCGTCACATATTTGTTCCATTATCTCTCTTGCTCTCTTCTCGGTCTCAAGTTCTTTGATTGCTTTCGATAGAGCAGCTTTTGTCTCAGCCAATTCCCTCCCAAGCGTCTTATTCAAGCTCTCAGTTCGTCTCCTCAACTTCTTCTCTACCTCAAGATCTCCTTTAATTGGTTTCAAAGCCACCTCAATCCTTTCTTGCTCCTTGCACTTCCATGCTGCCTTTTCTTCTGCAAAATGTTTCATAAGACAATTCACCTCGTTACGGTCAGAACGATTTTCTCGAATCAGATGATTGACCTGAACCTGGGCTCTCTCGATCTCAGCTCGTAAGGCCGATATGACAGACATGCTTGATGAATTGTGTTCTTGAACACCCCAAAACCTGTTGAGTATTTTCACAAGCTCTTTAGAGGTGGTCAGACCGTTGCTGACGTCCTTCAAACGGGTCTTAAATCCCACCATGGACCCTGTTGGAGTCGGGCCTTGGGATCGCTGTTTAATCTGCAACATATGAGATGTGGTCCAAACAATTATGCCCTAATTAGTTTTTTCTTCAAATCCAAAAATTATGATTGAAAGTGGATCAAAGGGCCTGTGTAAATCCTCAAAAGTTTTGTTTGTGTAAATATGTCAGAGAAAAAAAAAATCAAGTTGAAGCAATGAAGATCATATTCACTTTAAAAAACAGAGTCTGATACTAAAAGAGTACTAGGGGGAAAAAACAGGAACAGGGTTTTAGATTACCTCCATTAAATTGGCATTGCTACCGGAGTCGAAACCTCCATTGTTTTGATCAGTAAGCCTAAGCCTCTGAGATATGACCGAATTTCTTTTTCTCATACTACCAGTTCCAGAACGATCCAACCTCTATGAAATTTGGGGCAGAAACAAAATAACAGAAAAATTCAATGACATTTCAACCTAATTCAGCTAATTAGATAAAATTCAGAGAAGAATTCAAACTCACATCTGAAACAGGGCTATGTGAGGGATCGGATAAATGTGGGGGGAAAGAACCTGACTGAACAGAACCGGTAATCATTTCTCTTCCTCTACCTCTCATCTCTTTTTTATTTCTTTTCTCCTCCAAATCCTCCTTCATTCGTGGCGAAGGAACCTCGTTCATCTGCCAAAGAGTGGCAACAAGTTTCCGAGCAGAAACTGGAGCTTGTTTTCCTTTAGGAATTGGAGATTGAGCAATTCGGGCAGTCGTGGAATAAGGAGATCTAGAGCTTATCTTCCATGTTGGGACTGGAGTATTCGATCCTCCCCTCTTTCCAACCAAAAGTGCTCTCTTGAACCTGTAATTCTGCACTATTGAAGACGAAGATGACGATGAGGAGCAACCTCGTTTGCGGATCTTGCCTGGTGCCACGATCAGACCTTCAATGCTACGATTATGTTTATGCCTCAGCATTCTGTACTTCCCCCCAAATTGTGAAAAATAGAAAAATTTAAAACTTTTGCAGGGGTTTGGTTTTGAGGAATAAGAGAGAGAGAGAGAGAGAGAGAAAAAAAAACAGAGGTTGAACCTAAAACGTGTTTTTGCAAACTTCAACACTCTTTTGGTTGAGTGGGTATTTTGAGTTTCAAAAACATCGATTATTTGAAACGCAAAAGGAATAAAGGTAAAAGCATGTGCTGCTACAAACTCCACAGCAAACAAGGAAAGATCATAACTTTGAATCAAAATGGGGTTTGCCAATTTCGAAGAATTGAAAGCTGATTAAAGCCAGAAGAACTGAATTACTCCTGGGAAAAACTGACATTACAGAGAACGATTAAAGCTTTTGTTAAATTCAACAAAATCAGAGGCTTCAAACCATAAAGACATGCATTTAAGTAAAAGAGAACCCGTTTCCAAACTGATTGCTGAAAAGCTAAAGGCGGAGAAACAGATTCTTATGAACACTCAAACAGCAGCAGAGAGCTTCTTCGATTTTCTTGAATTCCAAATCAGAAAAAGAAAGATATTGGACAAAACAGGTTTCACAGAGAATCAATTTGGATGGGTTTTCCTCTGTATAAGAGAGAGTGAGAGGGAGAGGGAGAGGGAGAGGCTGGAGAGCAGAGTCAGACTACTTTCTTACTTAAAAACCCAAATGTGTAAAGTTGAAGATTTGAAGTCTCGGAGTCCATACGACAGCTGATGGTACTACACTACTACTGACGATCACTTCTCTTTTGCCGCGAATTTCTCACTCTCTCTCTCCGTGAGATTCGCTAAATTCCTAAAACCACACCTGACTTTTCACAAAATGACAAAGTAGTCCACTCATGAGTGTATGATTTGATTTTGTTCCTATCATGTTTGGGTCTGCGCTCTGATACCGTATTAAATTTGAGAATATCCAACTTAAAACTAATAAACAATGAATGGAGTAGTCCACAATCATTATATAGTGGGTTTGTAAAGTTCTCATATCTTATGTGGGACTATTTTAACCAACGCTTGCACTTTTTTTACAACTTATATAGAAATCAAACTAGCTTGGAGATAATTCAAATATTTAGGGCCCATTTGGTTCGCGATCCAAAAATTTGTTTTCAAAAACTAATTTACACTTGAACTAAACTATATATTGTATTACATCTAAAATTGCATTTTCATTTTACTATAAAATCCTATATGATTTTATTGAAAACACATAAAATAATATTTTTTTGTTTTACAAAATCCTACATGATTCTATTGTAAATCCTAAAACAGTTTTGGATGTAGTATAAGATGTATATTATTATAAGTGTAAATTAGTTTTTGAAAACAAGTTTTTGAAAACAAGTTTTTGGATCACGAACCAAACAGACCCTTAATTTTTCGACAAGTTAAACTTTTTCAACACATCACACATAATCACATTATTTTAAAAAGTTTAACACTGTTAAAAAAACCGATTGAAATCTTAAGCTCAATTAACCATCAATTTTCAATCAATTTACAATGACGATAAAGTTTTCAGTGCTTCATGGTTTGGTTTTCTTGATCTCCGGAGGGAGTGGGTGTCGTTTTCCCCTTTTGTAGGTTGTTCTTATGTTGCTTTTGTGTGTTTTGTGTTTTGCTAGGAGTGTTTGGTCCTTTGTTGTTTGTTATTGTGTTTTTGGTTGGTTCGTAGGTTCTGCTGTAGAGTTTGTACATCAGGGGTTTGATCAAATCGAATTATTCCTTACCAATCCAATAAAAAATAAAAATAAAAATCTGTAACTTAAATAGTGTAATCCTATATCTCAAGGTATGTAAGACCCATTGTTAGTTAGGTTAAGTCACCTCGAGGAGGGCCAAGGGGCAGATTTTGATTTAGAATTTTTATATAAAAATTATTTCTCTTTGTCAAATCTATATAGCCAGGGGTAAAATCATAAATTTGTACTTCGTAGTTCGGCCGATACTCTGTAATATAATGTTTAGATGTAGAATTTATGTTTACCAAGAAAAACATGAGTCTTTGGAAACATGAATCCTTAGAAACATTANTACATCAGGGGTTTGATCAAATCGAATTATTCCTTACCAATCCAATAAAAAATAAAAATAAAAATCTGTAACTTAAAAAATGTAATCCTATATCTCAAGGTATATAAGACCCATTGCTAGTTAGGTTAAGTCACCTCGAGGAGGGCCAAGGGGCAAATTTTGGCTTAGAATTTTTATATAAAAATTATTTTCTCTTTGTCAAATCTATATAGTCAGGGGTAAAATCATAAATTTGTACTTCCTAGTTCGGCCGATACTCCAAGTTAAAGGTCAAATTGGTGGGTGCATAGTCTGTAATAGAATGTTTGGATGTAGAATTTATATTTACCAAGGGAAACATGAGTCTTTGGAAACATGAATCCTTAGAAACACGAATCGTTTGGTTTGTTTGGTAACCATAAAAGAATCCATGGATTCATGAATCTTTAGAAGCTTGAATCCTTTGGTTTGTTTGACTGCCATTTAAAATCCAAGGAAAATCTCTATTTTGTTGTTTTAATTTTGTGGGGTGTAATCTGCATTGAGTTGGGTGAATACATAGTGAATCCTTAGTTTAAAATTCCAGCAAATTCTAAGGGGGGGAGGTGGGACTTCAAAACAGGGATTTGTTGGAAAATATGTTTCCCTAGGAAACAAATTTCCAGGGATTCTTGGTAGCCAAACAGACCAGGAAAACATGAATCCCTACTCCCCACAAAATCCCTACTTAAAATCTCTCATCCAATCAAACCATAAGTGTATGTCTGAAACTCTGAATCCGATCAATGTGATCTTATAGTGTGTTTGGATGTAGAATTCATGTTTTCTAAGGCAAACATGAGTCCTTGGAAACATGAATCCCTAGAAACATAAATCTTTTGGTTTGTTTGGCAACCATAAAAGAATCCATAGATTCATGAATCCTTGGAAGCTTGAATCCTTTGGTTTGTTTGGCTACCATTTAAAATCCAAAGAAAATCTCTATTTTATTGTTTTAATTTTATGGGGTGTAATCTATATTGAATTGGGTGCATACATAGTGAATCTTTAGTTTAGAATTCTAGCAAATTCTAAGGGGGAGGTGGGACTCCAAAACAGAAATTTACTGAAAAATATCTTTCCCTGGGAAACAAGTTTCCAGGGATTCTTGGCAACCAAACAGACCAGGAAAATATGAATCCCTAGTCCCCACTGAATCCCTACTTTGGAATCCCTCATCCAAACAAACCATAAATAGACGAGTTTAAACTAAGAGTGCTTTTGATATTGCCTTAAATAAATAAAGCAGCTTACTTTTTAAAAAGAAAAGAAAAAGAGAGAGAAAAAAAAAGAGTCCCATTGATTTTGAAGTTTGAATTGGATCAACAGCTTATTGTTAACAGTTAATTAACAACTGTTAAACAGCGGGATCTCACCAGCAAATCCTTGAAATTGAAAAATAAGGTCTCAAATACCAGTCCCCTAGCTAGACTAAAGAAATAAATTAAGGACTCGTCCTTATCTACTCTTGATAGGTTGTCCAACTCTTTCATTAATTAACATAATTTCGATCCTTAACCATCCGAAGATGCTTAATTTTTTATTTTAGAGGAAGATGCTTGAAAGAATTGTATGTTATTTTATACTTTTTTTATATTAATTTTTAGAATATTGTTTTTACAAAAAATTAATTTTTTCAGTTACATCGATCAATATATTTAGGAGATCGTGTAAAAATATCTAATTAAATTCTTTTACTAAATTAGTTATTTTTATTTTTTATATCAAGACTGAACATGCATAACAATAATTGGTTAGGTGTTGCATGTAGCCTAGAATCTTATATATACATAGTTTAATGCCAGCAGCATTATTAACCCACACAAGGAACAGTTTTCTATAGGTGGGTGTGGGTCACCACGTACATGAGTATTATAAAACATAAACGCCAAGACGTGACCCAAATTGATTCTAATCTCTGTATCTAAAAATCTGAATGGACTTGATTTATTTCATTCATGCCAACATCTTCTTAATTTACATGGTTTTTGAGACATACCCCTTATATTTATAGTTAATTTTTACATTATACTCGATATTCTCAAATATTAAACATATAAATTAGGTCAATGACATTTGACAAAAGGTCTAGGGGCAATGTCAAATTACAAAAATACTGAGGACGTGGACGAATTTAGTCATAAAAAGTAGAGGGTATGTATAAAAATCCCCCTTGTTCCATTCCAATTTATTTATTTTAAGTAAAACGGTTGGAGATGAGAAAGAAAGAAATATGACGACCTCCAACCATCCGCCGTTTATGGGAAGTCTTTGATATGCACTGGCTATATATCTCCAATTCTTTAATAGAAGCTAGGGACCGATTGAATCACAAAATCAAATTCTAATGGATTCGGGTCCACGACAAGAACACAACGCCTATACTAGCTAAAAAAAAATATATTCACATATGAGTCACGATATATGTACAGGTTTAAATGTACAAGTTNGACGAGTCGGAAAGAACGGAATGATAGAATTTTGAAGGATAAGGAGAACTCTGGATAGGATCCTGAACCAGATCAAAGGTCTAGTCTACCGGGCTTCAGTACGTGCATGAGCCTTTCATAGGAATTAATCTTGACACTATTGTGGTTGGATAGAGAGAAGCTATTTCAGTAACCCGAAGTTAACGACAGTAGAACTCAAGTCTAAACCAATGTTTTAAAAACCGGCCCGGTCATTGAACCGGAAAAGTCATTGGGTTGGGTCAAATCGGGTCAACCAGCGGGTTGACCCAAATAACCCACTAAAGAATTGTATATTATAAACAGGAATAATATATTATAAATAGAAAAGCTTATGAAAGTAAACAACAAAAGCTACCTATCCTAGATGGTAAGAATGTCCATTACTCAAAGTTCTTAGGTTCAAACCTTTCTTGATGCAATTTTTTAAAATATATACATTAAGACCCAGTAAAAAAACGGTTGGTTCACTTGGGTTTCTGATTCAACCGTCCGGGTCAACTGGTTCAAGCAAAAAAGGCCGGTTTTTTAAAAAATTACTGGGTCGATGTTGAACCAACCCAGTTTTTGGACCGGGTCACCGGTTTTCCGGTTGAATCGGCCGGTCTGGTCCGATTTTTAAAACATTGGTCTAAACTATCAATAACAACGTACAATACCAAAGATGCTAGTTGGAACATGCAGGGTTTTTATTTATTTATTTTTATTTGTTGCAGGCTTGCAGCATAACTTGCTTGGGCTTTTGCTTGGTTTGCCTATCTTTTTGGTCTGATGTAGATTGGGTCCTCATTGAGCATCCCTTATGCTTTTAAGGGGTTTTTACAAGAAATGTCAAATGAAATTACTAATTTGATTCCTCGTTGGAATAAAATCTATAGAGGCATAAAGCTTTGGTTTATCTGGATTAGGAAACTTCGTTTAACAAACTAATCAATCAATAACATCAAACCTATAAAACAGACCACGCTCAGCTACAAGCCTACAACAATAGCTACAACAAGCATGTAGCATATGACAACAATCGGATATTGGGCTTCGATTTGGTAGTACCTTTTTCCTTCTGTCATGGCCCAGCTCGAATAATGCTACCCAGCCCAATTCTAACATGGCCTGGCCGGCCAATTGCCAGAATTATTATTATCAGCTGGGAGGACCAATTCTTTCTTACGTAGAGTATTTTATTAGATAATGTCTTATCTGCGTGGTAAGAAAATATTCACAATAGACATTATTGAAACAAATACATCTCCAATTTGAGATGCCTTTTTAACTTATGTAACACTTAATTGTTGAATGTGTCCAACTTTTTTTGTTTAAAAAAAGTAACTACAACTTTTGGAGGAAAAAAAATTGCTAACGTGGATGGTAAGACATTGTGAAGTTGAATATCTAAAAATATACATTAGGCTCACAATATCTATTTTAACCACCGCCACATCAGCTTTTAAGTTTCTCCTCACATTAGCATTGGAGTATTGGAAAAGAATTTTTAGAGCAAATATCTATCTATTATACAAGGCAGTCAATTTTTACCACATTCACATTAGTATTGGAGATGCTCTTATATACTTGTCATGTCTGTAAATCTTACCTCAAAAGTGTTGATAGAAACCTTCTAAGATGACACATCGAACACTTTTTCGTGACTACAATAAAACAATCTCGTCGGCATGCACGCGTGTTATTATTCGAGTACTTGTCCGATCATAATTTTATTATTGTGGCAGTCGTAGTTTTGGAAAGAAAAAATATTGTTACAATTAAAGTGAATCCATTAGCGATCCCCACTTCGGATGATCATCAATAAACCGATATTCATCGTTACAAAAAATTAGCACTTGGATCAACTCTATGTGATCCCACTAGCAGAAAACGACTCTTTTTCTCTTATTTGCTCTCTCTCTCTTTCTCACGCGGCTCGCTTGAGTCGTAGTATAGAAAGGGCAAGTCCCTTATATAATATAGACTATGTTTGTAAATCTTTTAGATCGTCAATCTCGCATTTATGGATGTATAGTCTGATGTCCTACATCATTTATATCCACAAGATCTGAACAACTAACAAAACGATATCAAATCTAGTGGTTAAGAATCACCACTAGCATGTACCAACTAATACAATTAGTAATATTTATTGTTGTTACAGTTTAGGCCCAAATTCTATTTATATTAACATGTTAGCATTGAGTTAGTGATTTTGAAAAAAAAAAAAGACTGCTAAAGAATTGGTAAAAATAAAACTCAATTTTGAGAGTATAAATACAGCAAGAGTTGGTCCAAACTAACACAATTTTGGACTACCATGATCAGATGTTATGGATGAAAAAAAAAAATCATCTCAATCTTATACTTCAATTACAACACGATTTAGCTGCAGGCTCCACAAAAAACTGGTGCCCTACTCTTATTATTTTATTTAGGTCACAAACCAATCAACAGTTACCTTACATTAATAATAGGCTCATCTCAATCTCACCATCTACTTCTACCAACTACAGATTTTGATTGAAAAAAAAATAAAAAAACTGAATTGGACTGTAAGCCCAAGCCCATGCAGTTCTCATATTCACATAACACTTGATAACAAACTACTAGTTTCCCCTATGTATAAAGCCCAGATTGACCATCTTCAGACTTCAGTGCCCTAAAGGGAACTCAAACTAGCCGTTAATAATTGGTATTTTATCTGCAAATTTCAAACGATAAGACATGGAACTGGAAGGAGATCAACAGATTTTTTAAAAAACCAGCCGTTAATCTTCTCCTCTTTATTTAACCTCCAACTTTAAACGCTTCGTTCGAGCATCTCTTGATACCTCTTGAACGACTCCTGCTTCTGCAATCTCATCTGTCGATGAAACCTCCTTATAAACAAATCCGCAACATGATCAATCTCATCTTCAAGGCTGAAATTCTCACCATCCTCCTCCTTAGCATTCCTCACCAAATCGATAACAGACCCGGTCTGGTCATCGAATTCATCACCGTCAGAGTCGAACAGAGAGTGGGTCAGATCTGGGTACTTCTCATCATCATCATCATCATCATCGTCGTAGTAGTAACTCTGGTTGGGATGAGACTGCTCGTAATTGGCCATGGCGTTATAGAGAACAATAGCCTTGCTTTGGTCGGAAGGATCTTCGTCGTCTTGTTTCTGTTTATTACTGTCTAGGTGGCCAATTAGGGCATGGATCTTATGAGAGATTGAACCAACCAAAACCTTCTTGTTTTTCAACAAAGACAGGATTAGGAGCCGAGATTTTATGGCGCTTGTTTTGCTCTTTATAGCCAGGGATTTTGCCTTAACAACGGTGCTCAACACAGTGAGTACCTGTTTCAAGAAACTTGAAGCTCTGTTCTTCATATTTGCTCAATTAACAGAATATGATCTTAAGAGAGAGAGAGAGAGAGAGAGAGAGAGAGAGAGAGAGAGAATTGGAAACAACAAAAGTATAAAATTAAGAAGAACCCAACAAGAATTATGAGTGAGAGAAGTTTAGAAAGATGAAATTAGAGAGAGAAAATGGGTGATTTGGCATGAAAGAGTACAGAAGGCTTAATGGGTTTTTATAGAGGGAGGGAGGGAGGTGGAGAGAAAACTTTTAATTTGTTTGCTTTTGCTTTTGAAGAGAGGAGTAGGTGCTAAGGAAAGCCATGAAAGTGAAAGTGAAAGCCCATAAAGATGAAAAAAAAAAAAGCTGATTCGGTGGACACGTGCCACAATACCACTGCTTGATTTCATTAAAGGAGCTAGCGTTATTGGCTGTCTTTTTAAATGGTGTGTTTGGCAGGTTATGTGTTTTGTTTGTGTAAAAAATTTAGTACAGAGAGAGAGAGAGGGGAGGGAGTTTCTTTTCGATTTTTATTGACTGTGACTCTTATGAGTTTTGATTGAACTGTTTGACAACTTCCGAGTGGGGGAAGGGAAGAAGAAGAACCGTTGAAGTAAAGCTCTCTTGTCCTGTTAACTTTCTTCCCTTTTGCATAATGGATTAAATAACCCTACAGGCTACAAGTATGAACACGATTATATTACCCTTGTCCCTGTTGTTTTCTCACATTAGGCAGAATTCTCTATTAGTTCCCAAATCCAAATCCCATCACTCAGTTTATGCAATAAACTTGCATTTCTCATACTTGAGTGAATTCAATTTCTCATGGAAAATGCCTTTTATGCAAAGTAAAATGTTATATATTCAGCCCACCTAAACCTATCCTACTACCAACAGATGTGACATTATCTTGAACTACTACACTTAAGATTTTATTTTGAATTTGTTTGCTTAGATGTTCCCATACTTTAATTTAGAAAACAAATAAGGCTGATTGCGGTGATTAATTACCATCGGTCTTCACGTAATTGGCATGTATTGATTTAACCAACCTTACAAGGCATCTCGTATTCATATTTTATGCACATTAGCTAGTTTTTTACCAAATCTGTGTGAAATAGTAAAATCCCACCCCAATTCTCGACCATTTTGTATAGGTTTAATTAAATTAAAGTTTTGAATAAGTAAGCACATGCTTTTGTTCTCACACTAATCTTCCAAGAAGCTTCATTCACGTTTCATTAAAATTGAAGTGTAGTAACAATTAATTTTTTTTTTTCTTAAAGTAGATGCCACTGGTTTTGTAAAGTGATGGACTACTTTAGATGTAATGTATAGTTTATACCAAAGAGGAAAAAGGAAAAGCATTACTTTTGTGCATTCTGCATGCTTGTTTATTAGGGAAAAAAACAGAGAAAAAAAAAAGAAAAGGAAAAGTTGATCCAAGAACATTTGCTTTTCTTTTTTACTCTTTTATTAGGTACACTGATGTCATTAGCCCTAAAACCAACAGAGTTATTTGAATTCTTCAACTCATGCACCAACTCCACACAGATTCATTAAAGGGTTATTATTGGTTAAGAATGAGATCAGTACATCCAACGGAGGGATGCCATGTGGCAAGTGGGTATCACTGAAACTTGGTAAGCTTCAACGTCTCTACACGTATAACAAGTCCTACATATATAAATTCATACAGAAGTTTAAATTTAACAGTAGATAGATGTGCAAGATTTTGAAGGTATACGAATCACAAACAAATTTAAAATTCACACATCCACCGTCCATCTAAAGTTCCGTAAGGTATGCTGTACAAAAAGCTTTTTGATTAAGCTTTTTGGTTATAAAAAATAAAAAAAGCATCTTCGCGGTAGTTACAGAAGTATTAAGACAAAACCAAGTTAGGGTTTTAGATTCTTTAATAATGGGAAAGCTAATAAGACTGGTTAATTAAGTTGTATAAAGCAAACAAAAGTACATTTATAATTTACAATTACTAAGAGCCTAATCCTGTTCAATTCGACTCCATACATATATGTTATACTCTACTGATATGTAGATTTCCCAAATCTACAAAGTAATATGCTTTTATAGTGTAATATATATTAAATCTATTGGGTGTGACTTTAATCCAACGTTCCTTTATATATCTTATATCAATTTGGCAATTTATTTACCACTAGCAAAGATCACTAAAAGTGAGAAACCCTAGGCCTCTCTACTTTTTCTAATTTCTCTACTTATATTGTGGACAGAAAACACATGCACATTTCATTCTCAAGATCTTGCCAAACTTCATTTTGGTGTCATTTTGTTGGTTGGATTACACATATTGGAATTAATATACTAGCTATCCAGATGCATTGAATCCCTTAAGAGGGTTATTTAATAGTCTGTTTGGACAAAGAATTTGGGGGATGGATTTTGTGGGGGCCAGAGATTTGGTAGAAAAAATATAACATGATTTTTCTACCAAATCTCTGGTCCCCACAAAATCCCTCCCTAAAATTCCTTGTCCAAACAGACTATAAATTTTTTTTACTGTTCCTGCTTATAGGGATTATAGCATAATTTGAATGGGGTTTAAACTAGTTAATTCGATCTAATTAATTCTGGTTTCGACTAGTGTACTTGAAAACAACTCAAGTCAAATATTTGGGTCATTGTACTGAACCACAACTATTGCATGTATCAACTAGCAGAATTGATAGTGTCTGCTGATATTGACAGCTTAGATTCAATTCATTTTGCGCTAGCATTAAATTACTGATCTTATAAAAAAAGGCTCACCTCTCTTAAAAAAACCATTTTATGGCCTTATGGAAAATGTCCTACCCTAAAAAATAAAAACAACAAAGGTACCCCAAACCTATCATTTAAGTGAAGCGTCCCATTCGAATATTCGATGGCATAAACTTTTAACCTTCTAAGTGAAAAAATAAAACTCTGTCTTAATGCGCTTTTCTTTTCTCTCACGGAGGAGCAGTTTGGAACCCCTACAAGGCTTGTTGTAGCCAAACGGTAGTGGCCCTCTGTTGGAAGGAAAATGCTACAAGCACCTTGGATTTGCACCTTTGCTAATACCTCTGATTATTTTATTCAACTTAGACCAAAATTAGACCTGCGTTAGACCAAGTTAGACTCAAATTAGACCCAAATTAGACCCCGGGTATGATTTTGTGTGCAAATCCGGGGTGCCTGTAGCATTACCCCTGTTGGAAAATATCAGCTGTGGGGATTGCAACCTATTTTAATTGCAGGCCCCCATAACTTTTAGGTCCATCAAACCAGTTTGAAGTTTGAACTCACAAATTCTTCTTCGGATTGGAATTATTGTAATTAAGACCCCGCATGGTATTATGCTAATATTTGCATCAAATATTATAAATGTCCTTTTTTATTTGTTTTTGTAGTACATTTTCATAAAAATTTGCAGCATTTTTCAAAACTATTAATATTAACAACTTTTTTAACCCTTATTTGTAGGTCCATTCAAAATTGCTATAAAAGAGCGGAGCGCTAGGCATGCACATGGAACTTAATTACACCTGATGAACCACGGCAAACCACAAGCATGATTTTAGATCTACAACCTCCTGTTGGTGGGTTTTGTATGACATATTGAGTTGAACATTTGCACTCTTGCTACTATGGCCATCCACAGAGGTGCCTTCGTAAAAGCCAAATTTGGCTTCCCAAATTTGGACAAGATTTCTGAGTTGTACGTCGACCATCTTCTCCTCTAAAAAAAATTGATAAAAAACTAAAAATGGGAAACATTCAGAATTTTTTTTAAAAAATCTTTTCAATTAATGCCAGGCGGTGTCCCTAAGAGACGCCTGGCATCAGACGCTGGCTGGGGAACGAGACTTTTAGGGTTCCTTTAGATATTTACAAATACTCAGTGTGTAACATTTTTTTTCAAATTTGGCTTATTAAATAAACCGCTGTGGATGCCCTAACAAGAGTAATGCTAGGCTAACTAAATTTCCAACTGTAAGGCGTGATACACCGTAGTCAATAAGCTCTCCCCACAACAGTTGGGACCTAATTTTGATCACCAAATTAAGTTGCCCTAGTTTTACCCAAGAGATAAGGACAGGGAAGAACCGAGTAGTTGAGCCAGGGTTAAAATAAAAAAAAAGAAATAAATTTCTATAGACTACAAAAAAACAACGCTTTTACGGATGACTTAAAAACGTCGTTAATATTTAGCGACGTATAAAACCGTCGATTTAGTAGACTTATTACAATGGAACATATATTTGTAACTGTCGATTGGTATAGGGAAAATACAGATGGAATACAAGAAACCGTCGGGAAAGGTTATTATTAGCTACGGTTTCGTCGCTAAATACCGTCGCCAGAATTTATATTAAATACCTTGTGGTCGTTTGTATGTGAAATATATACATATGCATGCATTATATATATGGTTCGTTATTCTTGCCTTGGACGTACATAATTCTAACTGCAAATTAAGGCGTTTCTTGGCCGGCCTTTCTCCGCGTCCCTCGTGAAACAGTTCGTCATATATGGGCGCTCTCTATAATTATTGAGAAGGCGATAAGTTAAAATGTTACGGATATCCGACGAGCAGGACTAAAAGTAGAAAATTAATCAAACAAATCTCAGGAATTACGTGTACCAATCAAGCGAAGACGGATGGAGAGAGAGCAGATCCTCTGTTTCTATTTGTTTGTGTCTTCCATGTGCTCATGTATATTTTAGCTTTTGAGGTTTGCATGGAGGCGTAGTAACTACTGATTTTTTTTGTAAGATTGTTCTTCTTGCCATATAGATATCTCTTACAAAAAACCAACTTATTCTAAGACATCAAATGCTATCAATAGTTAATTGAAAAATAAACTGTTCATTATCATAATTTTTATTTTTTCGATCAACATCTGTTCATTATCATAGTTTTTACTAGAGTGTTCTATTTAGCAAGGAGAATGTATAATCTTAAAAAATAATTAGTCTTTGGTTAGAATCAAATCAACATAAATTTGCTCTCATTAGTGGAACCCAAATGTTGGAAACGGGGTTCAATATCTGGATGCCATATATTTTCCTTGATCTGTCTGTCATACATTAATCATACTTATATTAGTTCCAACAAGGACATAATTAAATAAAATAGAATTATCTCTCTAGCTAATTATATGCATGCATGATATGCATGGTGTTGTATATTATATATGTATAAATTAAGATTTGATTTCAAATAAGACGGTATTAATTAATTATGTCATCAGCTGGTTCAATTGAATTCAATTTGGTGACCGAATGAATTAATATATGCAAGAAAAGGCCGGGGGAAGACAAAAGAAAACAAAGATTTCATGGAGAAATTATGTTATTCCAGCAAACCTACGTACGCTATCAATCTTAATTAACATTTATTGTCTGTTTGGACAAGGGATTTGGGGAAGGGATTTTGTGGGGACCAGGGATTTAGTAGAAAAATCATGTTATATTTTTCTTCAAAATCCTTGGTCCCTACAAAATTCCTCCCTTAAATCTTATGTCCAAACAGACTAACATTTTCTGCGTGTCCCTTTGTAATATATTTTGTTGTCCAACGTCGCGCTATCTAGCTTCGTAGCTTGTACTTTCATCATTATTTTAATTAATTAGTTTTATTATTCATTTTCCATGCAATTAAATTAAGTTTAGGATTCTCGATATATAAGAAATTAATTACCAATTGTTTGAATTTTGAATAAGTATGTAGATTGGTCATTATCACGTAGCGCTGGATTTGCCCCCACATATCTGCTGTTGGGGGAGAGATCAATTATTGAAGTTCTCATAATTAGGCTGGTAACATATAATCAAGAACAAATTCTTGAGGCAGTTTAATTATTTGCTGAATGGATTACTGAATTAAATATATAGTTGAAATAATAATAATAATAATAATAATAATAATAATAATAATAATAGCAAAACAGGGTTGCCTTTGCTTCTAGAAACCAGGGGGGGTCGGAGTCGTCGTCTCTCTTTGAACTGTCTCCCTCTTGTTATATTTAGTAGTCCACGGTTGCTTTACTTTCGCCCAGAATTCTGCAAAGCGGAAAGGAGGAGCGAGAGAGATATATATATGTATATAGTCAGAGAGAGTTGTTGTTGTTGTTGTTGTTGTTATTTGATTACTTTCAAGTGACGCAATGGACTGATTGATGTAATACGGAAGGAAAAGAAAAAAAAAATATGAAAAAGTTTCAAATAAAGGATCCCACTTATTATGGACCCACCGTTTTACAAAACGGATGCCCGAAATTTACGTAATATGGTGGGTCCCACTACCACATAAGTTGGATACCCTTCAAAACACTTATAAGAGGGCAAAATAGTGGGTCCCATCATGCGACATAAACATCAGGCATGAATTTTTTAAAAGTATCGATCCAAAAAGCTTTATTGCTTATTATAACCTTAGAGCATCTCTAATGCTAATGTGAATGTGGTAAAATAAGACTGCCACATAGGATAAATAGACATTCTCTTTAAAAAACCTTATCCAATGCTAATGTGAAGAAAGAATGCGATGATGATGTGGCGGTAGTTATTCTAGACATTGTGAACTAGAATGTCTATTTCTAGACATTCATCTTCACAATGTCTTACAGTCCACATCAGTAATTTGTTTTCCCTCCAAAACTTTTAGTTACTTTTTAAACAAAAAAAGTTTGACCCATTCAAAAATTAAGTGCCACATAAGTTAAAAAAATCATCCTAAGACATTTGCATTGGATATGCATTTTTTTCAACAATGTCTATTGTGAAGATTTTGTTGTCACGTAGATTAGACATTGTCTTATAAGACATACAACGTAGATAAGACATTGTCTTATAAGACTTTTGCATTAGAGATGCTCTTAGAGCATCCACAGTGTTGTAGGGTAAAAAGCCATTTTACCCTACTGTTTTTTAGCCTACAAGACCCACATCCACAGTGGGGAGTGTTTTAAAAAAATTTAAAAAATTAATAAAAAACCTAAACTGAGGACAAAATTGACATTTAAAAAATATATATATATTTTAAAAAGCCAGGCGTTGTCCCTGGACCACGCCTGGAATCAAACGTAGTGTTAGCACTACGCCTGGTTTTTATAATTTTTTTTAATTTTTATAATTTTTTTTAAAATTTTTTATAATTTTTATAATTTTTTTATAATTTTTATAATTTTTTTATAATTTTTTTAAAATTTTTAAAATTTTTTAACCCATCAATTAAAAAAAAATTTAAAAAATTTAAAAAAAAAAAAAATTTGGGCGTGGAGCTATCTCCACGCCCAAATTGGGGCGTGGAGATTGCTCCACGCCCCATGCAATTTTAAAAATTTAAAAAAAATTGGGGCGTGGCTTTACCTCCACGCCCCGTTTCAAACGCCATCATACCTCTACGCCCCATTTCGGACGTGGTGCCAGATCCACGCCCCGTAAAATAATTTGCAGATGAGTCTGGAGAAGGCCAATTTTAGCCTATCTCCGAGCCTCGTAGGCTAAAATTCTTATTTTCCCCTACCCACTACTCAACTCAAATAAGGTAAAAAGGTATTTTAACATACCACTGTGGAAGCTCTTAGGCCTTGTCTTTCCCACAATATCATACGTGTCAACATCTTAATGGTTGCGATGCAAAATAAAAAAAAGTAGGCCATACTTGCACTCTAATATATAATCTCTCACGTTTGTATCATTGTATGTGTATGTATTGTATGTATCAGATATTATTTCATGTTTATTTATTTTTTCTTTAGCTTTAGCTTTATTAATGGTCCAAAGTGGCTTCAAGTCCGGAGGGTGGACTCCGGACACGTACTTTCTCACTAATACCTTTTAGATTACGGCCCATCCCAATTAAATTATGTATCGTCAGGTTGCTTTACCCCGTGCACTTGCGTGGGGATGAGGTGAGAGTCATGCGCTGTCCTTCTACACCCTCTCGATCATGCTAATATTGGAAGGAGCCCTTGAATTTTGATGCATTTTAGTTTTTACATTTTTCACCTCCCATGATTTTATTTACTGGTTAACTGTCAGGGTGAAATTCTTAAATCTAAGGGCTCCCTTCACTTCAACAGCCTAATCCTTTCATTTTTCACCTCCCATGGCCATGATTTAGATGTCCAATCTATATATGTTTTCTTAACCTCTCAGTGAATTCAGGGGCAGAATTCTTAAATTTAATAGTTCCTTCCTTCCTTCCTTCCTTCCTTCCTTCCATGTAAGAATTTGATTGCATGTCTTTAGCGTATAAACAACACGCTATTTTTACCCCCAAACAGGTGTATAGACTTGCTTACATTTTCTCCCTGGCGTTTCTCTAAGGCTGTGTTTGATAGCAAGGAAATATATTCCGCGGAAATAGGTTCATTTCCACCACTTCCACGGAATTAATTCCTTGGGGGGGCCAAGGAAGTCTATTCCATGGAATTACCTTAAAAACTAACCATTAGCCACACTTTTAAGTAACTGGGCCCCCATTTCCGTGGAATTAAAAATGTAAACAAACGGCGGAATTTATATTGTTTCCGCGGAACTAACCCATTTCCATGGAATTCGAATGCTATCAAACACAGCCTAAAATGTCTTTGTTTGTTTGCCCTCTACCCTTTGCACTCATTTAAGACACCTTATTGCTTGGAATATCTTAATTACCATTTAAGACACCTAACATTAATTCTAACTTATTTGAATCAAACCCTGACCCATCATAGAATCAATCAATAATGAAATGCCATAATAAGGCTTGTGTTTAGTCATTGGTTGGTTAGCTCAAGAGCCTAGCTAATAGAGAAAAACACAATTAATTAACCCCTTGTTTAAGAAAGGCATTTTCATTAATGCACTCAACGGTTCAATACTTCTTCCTTTCAAATCTTAAACCCTAAACTCTTTTCTTCTTTCTTTCTTTTTCCCAGATTTTCAGTTATTTATATATATATATATATATATGTTCTCATAATTTTAAAAACATGTTCGTACTGCTTCGATCCAAAGGTTGAATACATTGAAAAAATGTCAAGCCGTTTAAGAACCCACTTTTAATTTAATTACTTGATCTGTACTCACACCAACAGCACCATACCACTTTATTCAACAATTCATTAGCTGTATTGTACAGAATTATCTATTATTCTAAATTCCTAACTAATAAATCTCAAATTTAGTTTCACCAAAAACAATAATAATACTCAAATTTTCAAAACAAAAAACAAATTAATAACTTATAAAATAATTTTTAAAAAAATCCCCTTTTTATTTTATTTTTAATTTTTTTTTTAATAACAACAACAAGAACTGGGGGGAGCGGTTGTTGGGACCATTTGAAAAGTTAGAGTTGGAGGGGAGCTGGGTGGAACCCCCACTTACCCCCTTCTCCATCAACCCTTTTCAGCTTTC